>DWLR01002141.1:0-16168 GCA_018246295.1 Papilio alexanor hazarajatica | reverse complement strand
CGCAATACGACCCAGTTGGTCACAGTAAATCTCAGCTGTGATTGTACTGTTAGTTGGCAAGAGCTCCCAGTAAATAAGTCCATTTATTCCCCACCACACACTCAAAAGAACCTTTTTACTTGTGTCAAGTTCAGTGTTGGTACGCCCGTTTCCCCAGCTCGAAGCCACTGGCGCTTGAGAGTATAGTTGACATAGAGGACCCACTTTTCATTCCTGTGATAACATCACGCAGCGACTCAGTGGTACGATGAAAACTTAGCAACTCCATACATGTGTCGGCTCTCTTCTGAAGTTATAATCTCGTCAGTTCATGTGGCAACCAAGAAGAATATTTCCAAGTGAAACCCAAAGCGTGGAGATGATTTTCTATTGCAGTGTGTGAGCAGTGAAGTTCTGCCAAACAGCGCGAACTTAATCTAGGATCGGTTTCTATAAGCCTTTCTAATTCCTCCACATTAATTGTAGGCGGTCTTCCTCGATGAGGTTCATCAGAAAGTTCAAAATTTCCTTCCCCGAATCTCTGGCACCAATGCTTAGCGGTATCATAAGAGAGCACACCCTCACCCATCTTTGCACATATGTTTATGGTGTTATATTGTGGATTAATAAATAAATAAATTAATAAATAAATATATTTGAAGTTGCTTCGGTCGCTTTTCGGCCTACACGAAATTCGTGAAGTAGGAGTAGTCGAAGTGTCCTATGAGAAATCTCCATATTTCTTCTAAACTTTACTCCTTGAAGTTCAGTTGAACAAGTGATTGATTCACGCTCTATTTATATAGTGTGGTGAAATGCTCTAGAAACTTCTACATTGTTCTAGCAATTGATCGAAAGTGGGGGGTTTATTAGTTGCCAATCTAATATTAACTTGTTGCTAAGTAATTCTTGTACTAATAACTTACACCAGTCTGGGGTACAGTAAATCTTCATACTTTCTGTCATTATAAATTTATGGTAAATCTGCATGGCAGTGTGAAAATGTGACAAGTTTGAACAAACAAATAATGAGAAGTTTCAATTTGAGATTGCATACTTACATGAATTGTTATCAATCCACTCTATTACCACAGGTTTATAATCTTCAAGATATTCAAATATATCTCTAGTTGTGAGACCATCAATACCAGCTAAATGTAAAGTATCAAATCTAAAATGCCTTTTATTGCCTTCTTTTATACCAAAATTATTATACAGATCATCAATTTGCTCCTGTGTCACAACTCTGTTGCCTGTAAGACTAAAGCCAAATCGCTTTGCTCTCTCTTCAAGTTTAAAAGCATCTACTTTCTCCAGTAGTTCCACAACTAACCCATTTTTATCTTTCTTGTATAACTGAAAATGAAAATTAAAACCTCAAATTAACATGTTTTTTTAATCTTACCAAATATTTAAGTATTCACACGCATATAGTAAGTAGTAATGTTTTGACAGAATCTAACTAACCACGGTATGCTTCTCTGTATTTTTTAAATCAGGCTCGAAAATGTCATCAACTTGCATTTCGTTATCACTCATTTCGCCTTCTTCTTTTTCTATTTCCATTTTGAGTTATTAATATATACAATAGCTTTAAGTTTAATATCGTTTTGACGTTTATTTTATCCAAACATGGACTACTTTCAACGTAACCACTTGTGAGTCACTAAAGAAAATTATAATTATATAAAATAATAGTAATCACTAATCATAAGTAATCAAAAAATATATAAGCATTGTATGTATATTATTATATATACTATACTTAAATAATATCACAGAACACAATACTCTTACGAGCTACTGTATAATATTCAATAACATTTAATTGAAGATAAATGTTGCGCACCGTACAAGAGGTGGGATGTATGTACTGGAACAGGTTTTGATACTAGGTTTCACTCTATACTTCTAAGTATGGAGTATCATGGGACCAGAGGAACGAGTATCGAGTATTTAGAAGTATTTAATTTTTCATAATCATTTCGTAACTGTGAAATATTTTCTATTCTGTAAATATTTTGTATGCTAAAAGTATTTGGTATTATAGAAGTGTTTTACAGTTTGTATGTAATAGCACATAAGAATATTATATGGTAGAAAAATGTAACATTGTAATTTCATATTGCAAAAGATCCGTTGTATGCGTGAGACGGAATACTCACCAAACGAACGAGTATCGAGTATTGATATATTATATGTAATTGATATATTTATATTAATTTTGTTTTTTGCTCGTCCGCCTCAAATCAAAACGATACTCCTAAATACTTCTAGGAACTATTATTTGGAACGCGTATTTCCAAATACTCATACTTGAAATACTAAGTATGCGATTTACCTAGTATATCTCATCTCCTACCGTAGATACAGTTAAAGCTGTAGCAAGCCGTATGTATTCGGTACTGAGTAACGGGTACGCCATCTAGTACCAAGTAACGAAACGTTACATACAAATATACTTCGTTACTCGCATTGTGATAATACATATTTTCACGGATGAAATGTTCAAAATAGTAAATCCGTTGCAAGTTCAGTCGTTAGTCCCGTCAGATCCTTGTGATGGTTAAATTACAGTTTACTTGTAGTTTTAACCAATTTACATATTGAATCAAATGAAATTTAGATTTACATATACACAAAACAACAAATCTGGTTTAAAATATGAATATCACGCATTAGTATTTTTTTACAAAGTACGAACGATGCAACGTCAATTTTATAATGTACGCAATATGTAACATGACCTGATGCGATACCCTATGCCTATGTTATCGGGTATCAAAAGTAACGAGTAACGTAACGATACGATAGTAACGTAGAGAGAGAATAGGTATCTATTCTCTGTCTACGGAGAGTAACGAGTACTGATTGTTATAGTAATGAATGCAAAGGGGTACGCTTTTTTTCGTTACTCCTCCACATGGGGTACATGACCATCAAAGAGCATATATTACAAAGAGTCTGGACTTTTTGCTAATTAAATACGAAAACGGAGAAAAATGGTGGACATTTTCAGTGACACCAACATGACGAACATGTTGTTACCATCATAAGCATTCAGCCATTTTGTTGTTGTCTATGGTTTCTTCTTTATTAAGATTGAAAGTATCGTTAGAGGAAAATAAATTGACGTCAAAATAAAACAAATATTATTTATTGCAACTTTTATTATCTATTACTTATGCAAAAAATACTTTTACGATGAAACAAAATACTGATTCTTGATAATCAGCTTCATTTTGTTCTTCCATTCTTGAATTGTCCTCTTGTCCTTTTTTTGAATAATTGTGATCCAATTCAACTAAGGTTAAACCTGAAAAGTACAGGATATTTACTTGTAAATTAGTTGTAGGTTAGTTTTATAACATTCTACTATAGCTACTAGCTACCTTTATATTTATATATATAAATATAAAAGTATATAAATATAAAGATATAAATATTTTATGTGGTAACAGGCAGTGCTGTCCCATTGATCTATTTTGAGTGTTTTCCCCTTAGACTTGGTCGGTGGTTGGAGTCGGTAAATTTTCAAAATTGCATTTTTAATATCTTACCATTCTTTTGTTCTTTCACTTCTACTAGTTTATGGCAGTAGTCATGGTCTAACTGATTTAATAAATCATCTGACAAAGGTGGCAACTGTAATCCAACATATGGAACTACACTTTGTTTTAACCTTGTCATAATTGGATTAAAATCATTAGGTTAAGAGTGATTCCCACAAACAAATTTATATCTCAATTTTTTAAAATGGTAACTTCAGTACTTCTTCTTTTCCAATCACTTTCAACCACTTTATTAATCTAAAACCATACATTATAATTGATATTATGTAATTACATAATATGAACAACAAATCCCATATTCTCAAAAAACTATTAGTATTTTCGTAACATACATATAGGTATGCACATGTGTGTCTTATAACTTGGGATCTTAAATCTTGTAGGAATGTTTACATTATTATAAATTTATTGGAAAACCTTTGTATATACTATTTTTATTTACTACAAAAACTAAAAATTACACACTAATACATTACACTTTAATGCGCTATGATGAAATTATTTAGTAAAATTTAATTGATGGATCACAACGGTCGGGACCATTCATAAAACAGCGTATCAATATTCATGACATTTGTTTTTTAATGTTTTAATTTTAAGTAACTTTAATAAACGATGGAGCCCAATACTAATTAAGAGAAGAAGTACCTTTAATACGAATTATTTGTTTACGATGAACACACACAGATGCACAGTCGGTTCCTCCGCCAGAAAAATGGGACAGTATAAAGTTTCAGCTTTTGGTAAATCATATATCACCAAATATCTACACGTATATAAGCGAAGCCACGAACTACGAAGAAGCGATCACAATACTGCAAAAACTGTATGTAAAACCAAAAAATCTGATTTTTGCTAGACACATGTTAGCAAAAAGGAAACAACGACCAGAAGAAAGTATTGACACATATTTACAAGCTTTGAAACTACTTTTTGAATATTGTGACTTTGCGGCTGTTGATGCAGAAACAAACAAAAACGATAGCGTGCGTGATGCTTTCATATCCGGTATGTCATCGCATAAAATCAGACAAAGGCTTTTAGAAAACTTAACTCTTTCTGCCGAAGTACAGGAATTTTAACATGTTCGAGGTATTGCCACTAGTAGAACTGCAGCTTATAACCCTCAAGGTAACGGTCAAGTAGAAAAATTGAATTCTACTCTTTGGAGAACGATTCTTTTGGCGCTGAAGACGAAGAATCTTTCGGTAGAAAATTGGGAGCAAGTATTACCACAATCCTTACATTCAATTCAATCATTACTTTGTACAGCCATAAATTGCACTCCACATGAAAGAATGTTTAGACACCCACGAAGGACTACTAACGGTACTTCTGTTTCATCGTGGCTTACAAATTCTGGACAAGTCTTGATGAAGAAATTTAATCGTACAAATAAATATCAGTCATTAGTAGAAGAGGTTGAATTGATACACAGCAATCCTGACTTTTCATACATTCGGTTCCCAGATGACCGAGAAACAACGGTGTTGAATCGTCATCTCATCTAGCACCATTGGGTTCGGAAGGGGTAGATCTGCGAATAGATAATGAACACACTACTGATTATCATAACGTCGCAGAACCACTGCCGGAAACAAAAGAGCAAAACTTGGAGATTCCTTCATCTAATGAGACGGGACCTGTGGTACTTGATAATAGCAGAGAGCTAGAGACCGAGTTACCATCATCACCACCGCCGGAGCCAACACTTCGTAGATCTGGCCACGTCCGTAAATCACCAAAATTTTTAAAAAATTGTTTTAAAATAGTGCGGGAGAATTATGTAAACTTCTTACTTGAAACTAGCAGCCATAAGCTGATGTCATTGTCAATCTGTTTTGTTAGTGTCTTTGTCAATGTATCTAATATAACCAAAACAAATTTTACTGTTAATTTTAGTTTATTAAAACCTTATATTTATTAAAGGTTTTCTCTTATTTCAGTAGACAATGAGTTTTGAAAATTTATTAAGGAAAAAAAATTAACATCGTACTTACAGATCTTCATTCTTAGGCGAACTCGCCTTGAAAAAGGGTTTCTTCCCGGTACGTTTACGGATTTTCTTAGTATAATTACACATGTTGTGTATTTTTTATGATTTGAAGGGGTTTGTATAGGAGAAAGAAATGTCCATTTTTTGTCCATCCTCCTGTGTCTAAAGGTAGGCAACGCATCTGTTACTCACAAATGCTAGTTGCAGATGTCCATGGGTAGCGGTAACTTAGGTGACCGCTGACCGCTTGCTCGTTGCCTTCTATTAAAAAGCATCTAGGTAATATTTATAATTATATATAAGGTAAGGCAAAAAATTTAGGCTTTCGTCTAGCCAAAGAAGTTAAATTAAAGTTGAGGGTTTATATCAAGTTTACACTATGGTTTACCAAGAACTAGACCAAAAGTTATAGAGGAACTTTGAGTGAGATAGATATACAATTTAGAGCGTGATGGAGACTCTCCGTTTTCGTATAAATTATTTTTGACAGGAGAGTTTCCCCACCTTGACTCTTTGTATGCTCCTTGGTCTGAAGACTAAACACAGATAAAATAAGACTTCCATCAACATGTATAATTTGAACATTTTTCGTATTATGTTGTGAAATCTTGGGCTTTCTTATTCTTTGGTGTTTTTTACTAGAGAAAATGACTATATTACCTATCTGTCATATCTGTATAGATATTTTTCTCTCCGGTTTATTTTTATTTTATAATTAATTATAAGCGAATTTGTGATTATAATCAATTGGATATTGATATGAGAGAAATTTCAGAAATACATATTTAATGTTATGCCGAAAGTGGCATCTAATCTGCCAAAATGGTGTATGAAACAGTACCTCGGACAGTTCGAATTATTTTGTTAGGAGAGCCAGGAGTCGGTAAAACTTCGTTGATTCTGTCTTTGGTAACTGAAGAGTTTACAGAACATGTACCTCCAAAGGCAGAAGAGATCACTATACCAGCGGACGTTACTCCTGAACAGGTTCCCACGAACATTATAGATGTGTGTCGTAAGTATTTGATTTCGATGATCTAATGTTTTCTGTCAACTGAGCTGAATTTTTAACATTTTCTTTTTATTTTAGTCGCCGAACAATCTATAGAACAAGTGGCAGAAGAAGTAGAGAAGGCCCATGTAATATGTATTGTATTTTCTGTTGATAAACAAGAAACACTCGATAAAATAGCAAGTTACTGGCTCCCCTTTGTAAGAGATAACTGTCCAGATGACTGTAGGAAACCTGTTATTTTGGTGGGAAATAAAATAGACCTCATTGACTATCCAGTTATAGATGTAAGTTAATATTCATTATTCATTTTAATAAATCAAATTGATCAGTTTAGGTATCCCAATGGATCTTATTATGAGAAATTTTAGTTTTTTGTTAATATTTGGATTCAAAGAAATTTTGTTGGAAAATGTGTCTGTTTATAATATTAACAATCATAACTTCATAGTCATATGTTTAACAATGGGTATTGTTGTTTTCCTGTTGTTTAAAAAATTCTAAATTCATCTAAATCATCAATTCTTAGGAAGAAAATAGTTAGAATTTTTTAATCAGTAAAAGTATTCTTATTTCTATTATTAACTATTTTTCAGAATATTTGGGATATTGCAGAAGAATATCCAGAAGTGGACAGATGTATAGAGTGTTCTGCAAAAGCATTAACAAATGTTTCAGAAATGTTTTATAATGCACAAAAAGCAGTGTTACATCCAATTGGACCTATTTATTCTATAGAAGAACAAGAAGTAAGTTAACTATGTTTCTTATAGATATTTAAATGAATCCCTGGTCGATGTTGTCTTAAAGAAAAGTTTACTGGTGTGTCATGTTATTTTAATTATTAATCAATTACAATTTTACTTGATGATAAGTACAGCTATAAATATAACCTTGGCAGACTCACTTCTACATCCATACACCTACCGGACATGCTCCTTAGTTTTGGCAGTCCTCAAAATACAGTAGAAAATCTCCATAATTAACTCGAAACATTGTTCCAAAACCTTCATAATGCAAAATTTCAATACTCAAATTCAGTACCAAAATTCTTTAAGTCAAAGGAATCAGTATCCTCAGAACCCATTTTTGTACATAATTTCCATAACTTGGAATAAACAATTGGACCTATGTATCTGAAACATCAACCAATTGTTAATTTTAAAACTAGATCATTTGAAACTATGTAGTTACCTCTAGAGCACAAATAACTGTTACTGTTAAATACTAATCTCTTACAAAACCCACCAAGTCAATATATATCATCAGCGCTATAAGTAAAAACTCTATAACTCAATTTTTTCAATGTATCCCCATAGTTCAACTTAAAGAGGTTCTACTGTACCATTTTTCTTATTGTTATGTTACCAATCTGGTCTGTACATATATCTTACATTCCCTATATATCTTATTTTTTAGTTGACTGAGAGATGTAAAAAAGCACTATCAAGAATATTCAAAATTTGTGACTTGGATGGTGATGGTCTTCTTGATGATTATGAAATAACAGTATTTCAAAAGAAATGCTTTGACACTCCTCTACAATTGCAGGTTTGAAAGAATCAGATGAAGAAACTACTTACTGCAGTAATTAAATGCAAGGACAAAGTTTACTTATTACAAAAAACAAATGTGATAAAAATGTCTGTTTATTCTTTTTTTTGAAAAGTGTGTGTAACAAGTAAAATTATAGCTTTAGACTTAGTCTGTTGGATAATATATTCTTGCATTAATACTGTTTTATGCTAAAAGAAATCCTATAAAGGATTCAATTACATAAAATAATATTATAAGGAAATAATTATCAAAAAATCTAATTAAATTTAAGAACATGTTTATTATATTTTAGTTATTATAGTATTGATGTAATGTAATATTGTGTCAAGATGTTTCTAAGCCAATTATTTTTATTTATCAATTTCTTATTGTAGGTTTTGGATGAAGTAAAATCTGTTATTGCACAAAATATAGCTGGTGGTATAGAAAATGATTGTATAACTATGAAAGGATTCATTTTCCTGCACTGCCTGTTCATACAAAGAGGAAGGAATGAAACTACATGGACTGTTTTGCGTAAATTTGGTTATGATGAGAGTTTAGAATTAACACACAGTTATCTGTATACAAAGTAAGTTATATGAAATATACAATCAACCTAAAAGTAATACAAAGTAAACTCTGTATTACGATACGGACTGATCATTTTTTGGCGTTAGAGAGTGTTTGTTAAATGGATGGAGATTTATAAGATATTATTTTACTATTCTACATTGATATGTACATTTTACACACAAACATTATTATTCATAGAAATAACAACACCTATTGTGTATAATCTGTTAGCTTCGTCTAATGTTTTTTGCAGCTCCAATATTGTAATTGTATTTTATTATGTCTTTTACTCATATTTTGAGATGCTCTTGGATTAATTATGTAAAAACTATTTTTCTAATAGTTTCGCTGAAACAAGTGCCATGTTTACAGTTCGAAAGTCTATAAGCAACTGCGATTATAAAGTGTAACAACTTGACAAAAGTCTAGTGGCCGAGGTAAACATGTGCAAGTTCATCATACAAAAACAAAAAACAAAATTTCTTAGAATCTAAAATTCTCCAGTCGAAGTTAACACGTGCTAGATAATAATACAACAAAGGGGCTAACAAAAAACAGATACAGCTACTGTCAAATAAAAATCTACATTAAAGAAAAGTCTTCTTAATAATACTTGTATATGAATTCAGCATAAAGGTACCAGTTGGATGTACTACGGAGCTGTCTTACAAGGGGCAACAGTTTCTGACGCAGTTATTTGAAAAGTATGACAGGGACAAGGATGGCATGCTTAATCCAACGGAACTAAAGAATGTTTTCTCTTGCTGTCCTCGGGTGCCATGGCACAATTTGCGATACACAGTCCCCACTAATGACAAGGTAAGATAGTTTGGTATGTTAATTAGTATAAAAAAAGTGACCATTGTAATCCCATAACTCAGAGTGGATGATTCATGCATTATCCTATAAGCAGAGGGTTATTGATGGACTGTATTGATACATATAACAAAATTATGGTAATTTAACATTTAAAAGTGAGAATATGTTTTTATTTCTTCAGTGTAACAAATTATCTATTATAGAAAGCAGTTTATTTTAAGTGATACCTTTTTTCCAGGGTTTTTTAACATTGCAAGGCTGGATGTGTCGATGGACACTAATGACTTTATTAGACTTGCAAAACACGAGCGCCTATCTGGCTTACCTTGGCTATAACTTCCTTGAAAATGAGTCACAAAAAACTGCTATACATAGTGAGTCTACTTACTATTCTAATAAGAAATAGAATAAATTAAAGTGGAAAATATGTGAAAAATTATTTTGACTCCTTTGGATTACACATTTTATATAAAGAAACGTTCTATGTTTGTGCAGTAACTCGTGAGAAGAAAGTGGACTTGGCAAAGAAGCAGTCAAGCCGCAACGTGTACCAGTGCCACGTGATCGGCCCCCGCGCCTGCGGCAAGACCTCCATCTGCAGAAGCTTCCTGGGCATAGCACATAAAGCAAGTATCCATACTAACCTTATGTTTATTTAAAAAAAAAATCGGAAACACTCATCATGTAATAGTTATTAAAAAAAATAACCTTATACATATTGACTTCTAGTTCTAGTAATTTGTTTTATCCAGAATTAGCCAAAAACTAAAAAGTAAATATTTTATTTAAGTTTAGAGCAATATAATAAATGAATACTAAACTATTTTGACATCATCTTAACATTTGCATCTTTAATAAAAATGTTACAAATAATCAGTGGTCTACTAGCAAAACATACATGATTTCGAAAATATTAATTTATCAATATTCGCTTTTTACGAACTTTTTACATTCCAATGTGTCAAGAGTGTGTGTCTGTCTGTGCGTTATAACAATTATTTGAGACTATTCTTCAAAAACTACTAATAGTTTTTAGATGATATGTTACTGGTTATTTTAATAAGATGCACTTTTTTTTTTCAGAAAATCAAGGCTCATGCCAATGAGCGCGGCGACGGGCAGAGCGGCGAGTGCTGCATCAGCACAGTGGTGGTGTACGGGCAGGAGAAGTACCTGGCGCTGCGCGAGGTCCCGATCGCGCGCGCTTCCGACCCTCTGCAGCCGCACGAGGTCAATTGCGACGTCGCCTGCCTCGTCTACGACGTCGCGGCGCCGCGCTCCTTCGAGTACATCGCCAGGATATACATCGTGAGTCTAGTGAGGCGGTTACGACGCGCCGCAGACTGACGCTGGACGTTTTGTTGTCAGTGATGTTTGTTTACGCCGCAGCAGTCATTCGTCTTTTTGTAACCAACAGCTTAATGGTTTAGGGTACGGAATACCGATCATGAGGTCGTGGGTTCAAATCTCGCCATTCTACTATAATTAATTAATAATTATTTATATAATTATTAAATATAATTCACCATTTCTCTCGATAACATTAGCTTATTTTAGTTAGTACAGATAAATTGCTTGCAACGACGTTATTGTTAGAAATTGGTGATGTGGTAGTTTTGAAATATGTTAATCATGGTATAGTTAAAAGTTAGTTAAATTAAAAATAATTGTTTCAAAATTATACATGTATAATTTTTAAACAATTATTATTAATTCGAAGTTTAATTTACATACATAAATATTTTATATTGAGTTTATTACTATCGACATTAATATCATAAAGAATAAGGATTTTGTATTCAAAATTTGTACAGTACTACATACGGGCCGGCCAGAATCAAACATATCCTGTATTTCTTTTATTATTTGCATTGCGATTCTCGCGAATTTTTAAAATGCGATTGCAGAAATACTTTGCGGAGAGTCACATCCCGGTGCTGATAGTGGGCACGAAGGGCGAGGCGGCGGCCGCGCGGCAGGAGTACATCCTGCAGCCCGACGTCTTCTGCGCCAAGTACCAGCTGCTGCCGCCGCAGCTCTTCAACATCAAGGAAAACAAGCACGACATTTTCGTCAAACTTGCCACGATGGCCGCATTTCCGTAAGTATGGTTCAGATAAAACGTAAAATCGAGTGAATAAAGTCCTTTAAAATGAAATCTACTTAATGGGTCTGCCTTATCCATCATCTTTCGTATTTATACGTGTTTGTGGGTTTTCGATTCTCTTCATATATTCCCCGTTTTAGAATGTCACCAATGTGACAGAATAATGTCGTCCCCAACATTCCTTAAAAATTTTGCTTCATCAAACTTTTCCCAAGTACTTCTCTTCTGCTAATTATAGTTTTCAAGCAATTCTATTTGGTGAAAAACATAAATGAATTTTAAATAAAAAATAAGTATTACTACTTAAGTTTATTGCAGGAGATGATTCTGAACAGTAATTTAATGTCGGATGAGAACCCATGACCCTAAATTTAGATTTCGGTGCGCTTAAATATTGGCTTATATTAAACGCACTATTAGAATTTGGCTACATCAATTGATCTCTTGTGTGCTTATGAATAATGCCTTACTTTAATATTTTATGAAATTACAACAATTTTATCAATTATTTTGGTCAGTCAATTTCAAGCTGCTTGGATTTTGTTCAGCAAACACAGGTTGGTAAAAAAAGAACATACTAGAGTCTGTTGTGTCTGGCTATTTTAATAAGCTTAAACCTATAAACACTCTAAGGGCGTTTTTGATGTCATGCTTTTTCGTAGCACAAACAAGCTTGATATATTGTGATATGTGTAATATTTAGTGTTAATGTTTTTCGCGGTTTACGTATGTTGTATGTATGTAAGAATTTCAGTGCCATCGTGACCTCCTGGAGCCTAAGCGGCTGGATCGACTTCGAAAAGTGAGGTGTCATTTGATTCATATTCTTCCCAGGAGTGTCGTGGTAGAGTCGGCCGCGCTTATTGATTTTTTAAATTAACTATTAGTTCTCTCAAAAAAATGTCATACCATCGGCTAATGGCTATCTGTATAAATGTTTTATAAAGTGGCTTATTGCGCTCGCTGTCGCAATACTATTATGTGCTATTACATACAAACTGTAAAACACTTCTATAATACCAAATACTTCTAGCATACAAAATATTTACAGAATAGAAAATATTTCACAGTTACGAAATGATTATGAAAAATTAAATACTTCTAAATACTCGATACTCGTTCCTCTGGTCCCATGATACTTCATACTTAGAAGTATTGTGTGAAACCTAGTATCAAAACCTGTTCCAGTATATACGTCCCACCTCTAGTTTTTACTCCAATCGATTGCTATCATTTTCAATAGATCTCGGCTGACTAACAAGTGAACCAAGCGTCAGCTGAAGCACCCGCAGTGGGTATAGGCTAGGAAAGTTGCGGAAGTGGTAAAAAAAAAGTAAAAGTACGCCAGCTGAAATTTTTTTCATTGACAACATTTTTCTGAGTTGAAAAAAAAATCTTCAGCTGCTCGCGTGAACTTACAAAAAAATTCGTGAAATAAATTCATAGGCTGAAATTTTACCACGTGATTGCTTAAATAATTGATAATACGAAAACAACGATCAGCTACTTGTGTAGCGGTGAAAACACCGTCAGCTGATGCTGTAAAGATATATATTATTCGAGAAGTGCGAATATTTTATATTTTTGTCGTGTTTCATTTCATGTGTATATTAACGAAATGCATATTAAAAAACAAAATAGAGTGTACAATGGTAATAAAACGAACTAATATACAGGTAAAATAAAAAAATAAAAAATATAAGATTTTTATAAGAATAGAGATTTGTCAGCTGACGCTTGGATCACTTGTTAGTCAAACGAGATCTATTGAAAATGATAGCAATCGATTGGCGTAAAACCACTAGCTAAAATGCAACGCTACCTCCCGGATTAGTACACGCGTGAGCAGAATACGCAATAGCCACTAGCATAATAAGTTATAGCTGTTTCATTGATGATTCAAGGATAATCGCATACGGCTAGATCGTTCTTTAGAATTGTTATCTCGTACGACTCGGAAACGATAAGATAAATTTGGTACAATACAATTTTCAAAAACAAAAAAAACAATCGTTATTTCAACATTTAGAACGCTTTCTCTCTTCTTTTCTATTTTATAAATTTCCTCTCTTTCTCTTTTTTGCTAAGCTTGTCATGTCTTTGAAATTTTGCTACCTATTCCCGCTTTCTCAATAACAGATCCTTCGATACATGGTTTCATAAAAGCGGTGTTCATCTCCGTCTCGTTACTTACATTGTCACAATTATGCCGTTTGGTTGTTAACTAGTAAACTTAAAACCTCATTGAGCTCATAAACCTCTGGTAGGCACCAATTTTTATTTAATTAATGAAAAATTACTAAAACATTGCTTTGACGCATGATTGTGAAATGACAGACACGTTTCTCACTGGTTAGCAATCAGTGTGTTTATATCGCAACCTATTAGCAGTTACGAAGTGTCTGCGATGAATTCAAGCTAATTTTTTCTGCCTATTGCCGTGATACAACCCACTAAATATTAATAAAATCGACGTCCAAGCAATTGTAAATGGAATTTCGCTAATATGCTATAACAAAGAATTGCGGTAGAATGGTGACAAATGACAGGCTGATGAATAATGAATGTCTCCCAGTTTGGCGATAAAGAGCTATAAACTGCTGTAGTCGTATTCTATGGGTCATCTTAGTTTTTTTTAATAACCAACTTCAAAAAAGAAGAAGGTTCTCAATTCGGTTGTATTCTTTTATGTTTGTTACCGCAGAAGTTCGTCATATACGAACCGATTTCATAAAATTTGCTTTTGTTGGAAAGGGGACACTCGCAAGTAGATGACATATAATTTTGAATGTTAATGGCCCTTGGGTAAAATCGGTATTGTTTTTGTTAAAACAAAAACACGATAGAAGATTATTTAATTTACACAGCTAAAACAGATACTTAAACAAAGTCAATGATATGTTACTTTGATACCATCGAGTACATCCGCTTTAAGGTAAACTTTCGTTAATGTTTCATTAAAATATTGATAGCCTTAAAAAAGTAAATACATACGCTAAACGTTTTATAGTTAACTGCACGGGTGGTTGGCTGGAATAACAAATTTTTATGAAGCGGTTCCTTGGTCTATTTACAACAATTTTAGACCTATATTAATATTTGTACCAAAATATAACTATAAATATAAAAGGTAAACATGTGTCATTGGCTCAAGCAGCTCCAGAAACTATCTCGAAATACGAGTTTAAAAGGAAATAGCGTAGTAGCAATGCTCCAATATTTTAAATCTTTACTGAGTCACCGCTACTCACACAGCTATTGTTTTCGTATTTTCAAATATTTGAGCAATGACCTCATTAAATTTTATCCGGCGTACTGTAAACTTTATTTTACATTTTTTTTACTAGTTCATGCGACTAGCTGACGTACAGCTCCTCCTCCCAATCCCCCCCCCCCACCTCCACGATGCAGCTGACTATTTTTTTCCAGCTCAGTATAACGTTAACAATTTATGAAAAAAGTTCCAGCTGGCATACTATTGCTTATTATTTTTTTACGACATTTGCAATCTCCCACAACCACACCCACCGCTACTTGGGCAGCTGATGGTCGGTTCGCTTATTAGTCATATACGATCAAGTATCGATGTCAATATCAGCCGGCTTACTATGACTTTTGTATTTGCAACGCTACCTCCCGGACTATTAAACAAAATAGAGTCTTTCTACGTTTTACCGGCAGAGTAATATGGTTAGGAACGTTTAAGATAATTGTACTCCTTAATTATTTCAAATCGTACAGTAAATCGAAATTATACTTATATATTTTATACAACAAATAACATGTTTATTACATTGACTCCAGCAGACACCTGAAACACTTTGCGAGCCTGGCGGGCGACAACTCGTCGTGGTGGAAGGCGGGTGTGGGCGTCGCGGCCGCCACCATCATGGGCCTGCTCCTCATCAAGATGTTGAGCTTCCAAAAACGATAGATTTTGAATCCATTCGTACAAATATACTGCCTGCCTCAAGTAGTTACGATCCGTTGTATTTAAGTAGTATAATTACATTTCTTTGTTAATAACACTTTATAATAATTATTTAACCAAAGAAATGGTATTCCACGCATAGTATTTTATTTTCAGTCTGTAAATAAATAAACAAACTTTTAAGTTGTTCGATTTTTTAATAAAACATTAGTTGTATTAAAAAAAGTAAGGTAAGTAACCAAGTAAGGTGCTCGATTTTTAATATATAAAAAATATTAGGTCCTTACATATGAAATTGGCGTTTTGTACGGGAGGAATATAATTTTTTAAATATCTTTTTTTTTAAATATATTTAATTGATCAAAGTATGCACCGTTGTTATCTATGCATTTTTGCCATCTCATAGGTAGTTAAATGATCCCTTTACTAAAAAAACCATGGGGGGCGAGAATCAATTAACTTCAAAGGCAGTTTGGACTGCCGCACCGGAGTAAAAATTTTTTCCATGTATGAAGTTGTCCAAATTCCGGAAAAAATGGTAATCTGTTGGAGCAAGGTCCGAAGAGTACGGTGGATGTCGCAGACATTCCAATTGTAGCTCATCTAACTTAGTGGTTGTTTGTTGTGCAGTGTGTGGTCT
>DWLR01002140.1:0-16174 GCA_018246295.1 Papilio alexanor hazarajatica | reverse complement strand
CATATATATATATATATATATATATACATACTAGTAATACTACAATATATATTAAACATTTATGATATTAGATTGGAGTAAAAGAATGGATCTCATTTCTATTGCAATCAGATACAATATCATTTCTAAATTATTTAAAAACGATTTTAGTAATTACATTTCAATATTACCACACGCAGTTCGCATTGTACCTCTCTAAAATTCCCTCTCAGATATTACACAGTTTAGATGAAAAGGTTGAAACTTTTATAACGAACGCCATTCAATATCCGAGATTCTCATTCAGTTGGAGCAAAGTCAAGTGAGTGCAGGAAACGGTTACGTAGAGAATCTTAATTCGTATTGAAGCATTATTCGCGGCTGTGTGCCGGATGGTATTGTACGTAGAAAGCATTACGTTTTATTGACGTGCTTTTCAATTGTTATTCCACGCTCTGAACGTTGGCCTCTTAAATGTTTTGAGTTTCTATACTATTTTGTTCCATACCAGTCGTAACTCTTTTTTACTAGATTTGAGTAGTACTCAATTATTTGGTCATTTATTCGTTTTTAAAAGATACAATTGAGTGTATATGTTTTTAATGCGATTTTTCAATTTTTTAATAGAGTATGTTAAAAGCTGGTAATGACTAAACCGACTGAGACCGTGTTCTTTGAGACACGTGTGTTTTAATTATAATCACGGCATCAAGAACTCATACCCTGAGTTCAACCATTGTTCACGTTCTATCAGATAGTTTATAATTACCAATGTTGTATTACTAGTGCAATGCAGCGAGGCGATACGCGCGTGCTTCTGATTTAAAGCAAATTGAACTGCGAGATTGGTTCTCCGGAACATCTCATTTGACGCCGCAACGCTTCCAATTGTCTCAGCCCCTCAGACTTCGAACTCCGTCTATTGTGCTTGGCAAGTTATCGTCGTTCCGTTATTAATACGAAACTAGTGCTACAATTCTACGCCAAACATGGACTAGTTTCGTAAGATTGTATTGCCAGGTACGCTTTTGTACAGCCAGTGGTAGGATTGCATTGTTAAGCTTAGGCTGATCTGTAAACCGGATTGTAACGCAACAACTCCAGTGATATTGTTTAAGTTTTAATTAATTTCGTTTTATAGAATGAAGTTTGACTTCTCGAAATACAAGACTAGAAACTTGAAATACTGGATGTATCAAATAAAAATCGATATATTAAGAAAATCATAAGGTTCAGGAATTGCGGTCACGATGAAGACGACGAAGCGTAGATTAGGTCTCTCAAAATGATAGCCTAACGGTTCTGGTTAAGATTGTGGGAATGAATGTGATGACCCGATCTTTGTGGCAATCCTCCATGTCTAACACACATATACTTAAAAATAAATATCACGATCCAAATCGGTATTAGCTATAAAAGAGCATTTTCGAATCGGATGCCTATTGACAGTGTCGATGCAGATTATATCCTGCAGCGGTGATCTCAAACCGTTTTAATTGTGGCTCCGGCACGCTCCCATTGTTGATTTAGATCAAAATGCTCCCAGCCGCCACGTCTCAACATCTAGTTGTACTTTGTCACCTATCAATTAACTAGTATTTGGATTGAGAATCTCACAGCTTTTGATATACGAGTAACGTTGATAAACAACTGGTTATGTAGCGGGGTAACCGTATTAATATTATATTACAGTTTAAAAATTGGTCGCGTGCTCTTAATCCATTTTAAATTAAGGAATGCTTTTTACATTAGTATAGGGAAATGAGAAATGGAAATTGTGTCGAAATTTTTATAAAGGTAAAAAAATATGTTTACATAGAAAGGAATCAAAGTTATTAGTTTCTTCTGTTTTGTAACCTAGGAAAGGCTTGACTAGCGTGAAATTCAGTTGATGCGGCTGAGGAATATGGAATATAAATCTTGGATAGGTATCACTGACATTCTTTCTTCGAGTCTTCTTTTATTTTACCTTATTCAACATACCGACATGAATAATTTTTGTTTGGTCGTCGATGGTTTCGCCGCCATCAGACGCAAGCGGGTAGCGTCCCTCATGGGACGGGTGCGCGGCAGCCGCAACACTTTCCTGATGGTGATAGCGAGTCGTATGGATAGTCCATTGTTCCAACATTGGGTCGACGCCCATGTTAATATAAAATAATTAAGTAATAATTTGTGTAAAATTAAAATTATTGTAGAAATAAAATGATGTAATATCTGATGTAAATAAATAAAAAATAAAAAAATAAAGTAGTTGCCCTTATGGAAATCTTTTGTAAATATGTTTAATCTATCGTGACATTTGTTTTTTCATTAACTAAACGCGAACACAATTTTTGTGGTTCCTTGAAGAAATCGTGACTACCACAAAAAAATCCTTTAATTGATATCCACCTCAAATTTTGATGTAATTTTAACAAAGATCTAGGAAATCTGAAAACTATTTTCGTTTATGTGTCGTTCATTTTTGTCGCAATTTAATTTTTTTTGCTATCCTCAATGACGAAGCCTTTTGACGATTGAGAAGCTCATTTTAAAGTTAAGCACGAAGCGTGGCGAGGATTATCTGTTTTTATGGCCGATTTTAATAATTCTTGCTTAGTACTTCCATGAAAATATTTTGTGATCGTCCACTGCTAGACGTAAGCCACTGCTTGGCGTAAGGGAAGCTTATTGATCTCCACAAATATTGGTTCCCTTTAAAAACATTACAGATATAAAAAATATTTTGATGATCTTACATAAAGTGGGAAAAGGGCAGAGAAATAATAAGTGCAATCTTAAAAGCAGAATGATATATGAGCATATCTTCTATGGTTTATAAATATGATTCTCCATGAAAAGGTGTTCATGCTTCAGTTAATGCTACGCAGAAGAATACAAATGCTTCGGAGTCCTCTACAAGTTTTACCCGGAATGTGTAGAAAAAAGTATAAAGACAACGTACGAAATATCTCTTCGTACATGTTTAAAGTAAGAGCTCTCAACGTATGAAAAAGAGAAGCGCATTTTCGTTTATATACTTAAGTTTGAAATATACGATTTAATAGATTTTCTTTTTTAAATGATGTGTTTAAATATATAATAAATGTTATCGATAATCTAGAGTCTACGTTTTACGCACAAGGAAGTCGACACTTAGTCGTCAACAAAATTGAAATATGCTGACAAGGGTAGTTCTGACACCTACCACCAGTGAATGTCCTGCTTGTCACTTCGGTTATTAAATAAAAATAATCAATTACAAAACGATTGTATGTAGTTTTAGACTTATTTAGCTCGGTAGCTAAGAGTACAATTTACTTTGTAGATTTATTACAATATTATGCTTTATCAATTTATACACAAAATCAATACGAAATATGTTTAACGATATAAAACTATAGATATAAAACGATACGCATGGCATGGCCAGTAGCTAACGAGGTCACGGCGCTGTCCATGGGCCGTCACGGCGGCTTTTTTGTGTTGCCACAAATTGCAGTCGGCTCAGTTAATTGGTCGGAATTGGAGGATGACTGGCGTGTTCTGGCAGTGCGAAGTGCGCGCGACCTAATGACAAGGCGCGGCCCTCGCGGCGCTCGGGACTGATGGTGTCAGTGCTGAGTCAGCCTAGTTGAACGCTGTTGGCGCCTGATGAACCATGTTTCCTCACACTTGCAACCCGTCAAGTGCATTTCTAAATAAATATGTAACGGCATGTCATGATAAGTATTAGACAGTATGACGCACAATAAATCTAAAGTTATTATATTTTAGAAATAAGTTTTTAATAATTTTATGGCAATTGCTAACAGTGTTCTTTTATTAAGCGTTATTGTTTTTAGCTAATATATTATCTTCAACGTAAATTATCCATTAATCGACCTGCTATGCAATATTCAACTTACTACCACCAATTTCTCGCCAATTTGCATACGTCGACGCTCCATGCAGTAAAACTGTTTTCCAGTATCAGGTTGGCACACAAAAACCTTTATTGCTGTTCGGTTTACAGATTTTACGAGCTACGTGTTTGATAGTATACACAACCTAAATTAAAACTCTGCATATTAATAGTGAACTGCATTTAATAATGAACGGAAAATTTTACCTTCCTTTGTAACTGAAATCACCAAATAATTTACAATGTTAAATGCTTCTAAAGTTAAGTATGCTCTCACCTCCTCGTTTGATTAAATAACACCCAATCCCACCGTTCCGCTCATTTTCTATGTTAATTTATTGTAGGTATTGTTTTATTTTTGTTACAACGTATCCGGCCGCGTATTTCTCATTTGCACCTTGTCAGCGCCGCTGATTCTATCAGTGACTCTAATTGCTCATATTTTGTTGGAGGCCATTTTTCATGTACAAAAGGAAAGTTCGCTTAATTGTTTTCAGTTATTATTTTTGTCGGTTACCGAAATAAAGCATTAAAAATATCTCAACGGTATCCTAAAGTCTTTTAAATGTAATTAATATAAAACCATTTGGCTACTTATTTTTTTTTTTAGTTTTTACTTCTGAGTTATATTTACAATTTTTGATAGTTATTACAGTTTTTAGCTGAATATGTAGATTTTATCGTTTCTGCTACTTGTAGATCATCAATGTTTATATGTCCATATAAAGAATATGTATAGTACGCCGCCATAATTATTGCACCTCGACCCTCGAAATAATGTCGGTTTCCTAGAACATTATCTCCGTTACGCAGTACTAAAAATGACATATGCAGGAAGTGTGTGACAGAGATATTGCTCTACGAAGCCGAAATTTTTTTTCAGATCGATTTGCAATATATGTTGCCGCTTAGATATTATATGTAAATTTGAATAATACATTTGTGTTGTTCCTTATTACGTTAAATCTTTTAAGAAGCTTTTGTTTTTAAAATTTAAATGTCTTTAGGCCTATATTCGACTTTTAACAGATTTCACACTAGTCATACACATTTTTATGGGGCACACCGCATAAGTTCTCACGCGCTCATCAGATTGTCGCGAGAGTGGGCCGAAACGAGCTAGATTTAGCAGTGGTACAAGTTACAAACGCATCGATGAGTACTGCCGTGTATTTTTGCCCGTCATACAAGAAGGTAAAGCTTTTCACGGGTATGTATGTATGTGTCTACGTATGTACGTTTGTTCCATTGTGATCTCGTGAAGCCTAAACGACTGGACCGATTTTGAGGAGTAAGATGTTATTCGAATTCATCCCCGAAGTGTCATAGGGGTGCAGACAGCCGGGTTTAATGATTTTCAAAAATTTTAGAGACGATATATTATTATAAATCGATTCTTTTCTGTATTTCATTTCATTAAAACAGCGAAAAAGAATACCCAATAAAATGTGTGACAACTTACGATTATCGATAAGAGAATAATAATAATAAATAAATAATAAAAAGGACAATAGAATTATTAACCTTTTAAATATTTTATAAAATTAATACATGCTTACAAGGCAATATTGGTTGCAAAATAAATTTATAAAAAAATCTCTTTCTAGTCTCTTTAAGTTGTATTTTGATATAAACGTCAAGTATACAAATGTTTTAAGCCACGACAGATTTAATAAATCGTTGATCTTGACACTTAAACCCCTATTTTGTTCAATTTAGATATTTGACTGCGATCTCGGCATCAAACGCGCGTCCGTGGGCAGGCTACGTGTGTAATGACACGATCGCTTGTTGGTGATAACAATAGATAAACATTTGAGGCTTGTTTTGAATAAGTGATTTGTAGCCGAGGCGTGAACTTACTCTTCGTTGGTTTTACATGCTTTGATAGCATTACATATGGTACCTTTCAAAGACCTGATTTTCTTCTTGTTGTTACAGGCGTAATATTTTTAGACATCAATAATGTTTTATGTTTATTTTGTGATACAACTTTCCATAGCTTTAGTAGACAATTGCTAGCTCATATTGAAATCCGATTACACATTACATGTAAAGAAATAACTAAAATAACAATTACATTTACGAACACGTCATTATTTTCTTACGTAATTGTTTCGGTTTAATTACTTTTATTGTTTGATCGAATTTTTGCCACTTATTTAAATGTTATTCTTGTCAAAAAAATTTCATGTGCATGTGCAAACATTGTTTGAAAAGTAATGAAAATGTTTTGATGAATGTAATTTCAAAGCCATCGTTCAAAAACATAAATGCTCTGAAAGTTCATCGGCTTTTGAATATATGCGCATGATTTAAAGGCATCACATCGCACCCGAGTGAACCAGTGATGTCCAGAGCCGACTCCGGAGGCACTTAATGTGGGCCCCGTTTAAGTAAACAAGCCCCGCGTCTGCGCGTAGGCTCCATGTCTTGTTTTTATCCGTCTTAGTCCGCCGCTGCACGCTTGTTATCTTGTTATCCTATCTCGGTGAGATTGTGACTTTTTGTGCAGATTTGCCTGATATACGCACAACTGTCCTGTGCGACCGCGTTCTGCTTATATTTAGCCTTTGAAGCAATTAACATATTCTCACTACAGGATACATTTTGTAGGATAATTGGGATTTTTTTCTTATACAGAAAATATGAGTGACATTTATTTATTCATCAGGACATATATTTTTAGTAGATACAACTATAGATGGAATGAGCAAATTGTCTAGGTTTTCATCGTTTCGTCCTGTTAGAATCGTTACAGTTCAAAGAAGCCATTTTGTCTCTTGACTTAAAATTTAGCACAATGTAACAAAACACGTGAACAAACAATTCTCGCTATAATATACGTTCAGAAACGATACTTGCCTATTGATTGCTCTATTTCATTCCAAATTGTCATCACACTTATTTATATGCAGAGCTCGTTCTGGTTTGCCAACTCGTCGATGAAATGTTTTTGCGCAACTAAAATGTATAGTAACTATTGACTACCCAAAATGTTCAAATGTTGTGGTATGCGATTTAAAATTTAATGATATCTTCATGTTTTTTTTTTAATTTTTAAACACATTCATTTATGTTTTCAACATGATTTATATTTGTAAATTAATTAATGTTGTAAGACTGTAGTAAACAAATTTAACGTAATATCGCATTAAGCTCACGACAAGAAAAACCGCGTTAAAGCCAAGACGTAGCCTTTGTAAGAGTTAGAGTGGGAGTACTTGAGCCGGTAAATATCGCGGCGCTAACCATGGTAAATAATGTAAAAAAATATTTTTCCTTACATCGCTTCTTTTAACCGACCCAGGACCACGCTAACCGTTTTCCGCTAAGTTAGCTTCTCATTACTTTTCCTCTAAAATAAGTTAGCCTTTATAACCGAGCGGAGGCCGAGGGCGAAACTCCGTTACTATGATGGCTTTCGGCTTTTAACTGGCCGGCCCCGTACTATTTATTCCTTTCAGCGGACTTTCTTTTAATCGCAAACAATTATACAGCATTAACATTTTTTAAAGACGGGTCGGGTTAAAGGGTCATGAACGTTTAATGATAAGGTAGATGGTGACGTCTGTTGCCTTTGCAATGCAAATCTCACAAAATTATACGTGGGTACAATGACTCCGATTACTTATTGTCAAATTAATTAATTATTACTGTGGCGCTCTCTGCTAAATATTTTAAATTACGCAACAACTATAGTGGGGTGATATATTTATACAGTGAGATACTTAAGAGACTGCCGTTCATACGTCGATCGCATAATGAGTGCAAGTTTGTGCTGACCGATGACCGCCTTTCTACATCATAACAGTTTCGCTAGTTATAAACAGGAATAGACGTATTTAGATTTTTCCCCTCAATTTGTATAAAAATAAACGCTTGTCAAACACTCTTTTTGGTATCACTGTTTTAAATTTAGAAAAAAGTTTTCATTTGTGAACTTATCTAAATCTTTATTATACAGTGTCTAGTAACCTAACCTAACCAACACGGTCTGCGTTTTCGTCTGTGATGGTCGTTTTTTTGGAAGACATTTAATAGTCGAATAAACCTATCTAGCTATATCACAGAATTTCAAGCGACCAATAAGTTATCATCCATTGATGACAATGTAGGAATTCGCATACTCTTGTAGCGTGGTCATGGCGTTTTATATTAAAATAATTTACGAATTAACATTTTTTTTATGGTAATTGGTGTTTTTATTTCCATGTATATTTTTTTTAAAGTAAAACTGTATCTTAATACAAAATTTCTCGCCGTCCCTGAGATAGTCGAAATATACAATAATTTCTCTATTTACATAATTACATATCATATCATCTTTAAACCATCATTAGTTTTGTCCATCGTCATAAAAAGCTGTAAGTTAAGAAGTTTTAAACCGCTATCAAGCTGTCACTGACGACAACGATTCCGCACTGAAATTGCCCTGCGGCATTTGCATAACGCATTCACTAACAAGACACGTTCGGCTACAATTGCGTTCGCGAAAGAACCCTACTCAAACAACCCATTTCTATTTCAGCTCGCAAGCTCTTGTTTAATGTTCGGCCCGTACAACCGCGTCGACTAACACTTAACGCTTTTTGCATACGAAAACCGTCCAACGTTTACCTTCCACTGTCTCTTGTTATTGCGCTACTCTGTATTCAGTTCGTGTTCGCTTGAAGGTCGCCCTTCTGGTCGAGATAACGGTCCATTTATTTCCTTCTAACTGAACAAGGTCTAAATCTAGTTTTCAAATATGAAACTTTAAACATTAGACTGTAAATTTTGCCGCCTAAAGCTCTTAGACACCATTAGTTAAATTAATCGAACAGAGCTCGGAATTCTTATCTTTGGTACTATGCTATGGCTCCTTCACAAGAAGCTTAAACAAAATCCAACACGGCCACAAACAGCTCATAAAACATCTCAGTTGGTCGTAAATGGTTAGACAAACGACCGCATTTAATCCGGGAGTTAGAATGTAGACAAGGAATGGGGCACGATTAAATATAAAAACTGGCGCATTTTATCCCATTAATCCACGTCAAGTCGAATGTATTTATAACAAAGCTAGCACTTAATAAGTCGAGTCACGGTCGACCATCGGAGCCGAACGTACCTAGTGAAACGTCTAATCATTGTGTGGGTTGCCGTAATTGAAGTGGAGGATAGTTCCTTTCGTTTTATCATAATTTATTCATTTCTGACGCAGCGATCAGCTAATGCTGCTGTGACCACTTGTCACTTTCAATAACGAGGGGCGCATCAACAAGTTACAGCACCTGTTACTTACATGTATTCTTAACCTATGCGTATACTGCCTTGAAAGATATATTTTGATTGTGTACGTACAGTTTTAGGTATAAAAAAGTGAAAATTCTGTGACTGAATAAATAGTAGTTATCTACTCTGCGCCATATTGGAGGATATATAGTGGGTAGTAGGATTTTTGACACGAATATTTTACATTGTTGTAAGTCCATCCAACATGACATTTTTCTAATGTAAAGGTTATTGGCGTGCTTATATTTTCATGTCAAGTGCGGGGATTAGTTTCTATATAATAGCAATCTATCTTTATAATTTCTATCTCATTTTTAAGGTTAAGAGAAGTCGGGGTTATAAAAAGAAAGCATTTAGAGCAACTATTTAACTAATCGTATTTTTTGCTCACACAAGTCTACAAAAAACAATAATTTAAAATTTCGCTTTTGTTGCAATTAATAGTAAAATATGTTGACCATCGTGTGGTCATATTTCGTAATGAATCGAGTGCCGCAGATAAGATCACCGACTGCCGCCGAATTTCATAACAATTTTATTTCTAAAGAGAACTACATCGTTTAAAGAGGTAGCCTGCCAAGTAATTATAACTATTTAAATGATGTTTTTTTAATGTTGTATGTTAGTTTTATATTATAGATAAAATAGCACTTTATTCGAATTCATAGAGCACGATGGAACAATATTTAATATTTTTCTTTTGTGGTACACATATAAAAGTTTGTGAGAATTAATGAAAACATGGATGTGCGATTATCGCGATAGTGATTAATAAAAAATACTTTGCAATATTTACGAAACTATTCTTATGTGCGAGTGATTTATAAAAACAAAATGTAAGCAACAACATAAACATCTATTGTATATAATCTCATACATCGTTTTAGCTTGTGTTATTATCTTAATACAAGGTCTTTTGAATGTCAAATAATGAAATCGTACAACTCTCCGTATGGAGTCACGGAGACTCCTGGATCAGATAATTGTAACAATTTGTATTTTGTCAATGAACGAACACGTTGCTGACGCCCTTCGTGCATCAAGCTAGCCAAAAAATGGAACTAGAATTTTAAACTTAATTTTTGTTGGTAGGACTAAAAATATTTTGGTGTTGATTTTAAGATGTCATCTCGACATCAATATAGGTTGAATGTAAATCTAGAAATGGTAAATAAATTCTTAGTTTCCTCGAACAACAGTACCTTGGAAGTGAAACGTTTAGATTTAGGTCAGAAATATGACGTAAAGTCTTAAATGGTATTATCTGCGTGCGCAATCGCCTTGGCTAGCCACGAATTGAATTTTCCATAGCAACGCGCCATTATTTTACAGAGCGCAAAATTATGGCGCGTCATGAACCTAGCGACGCTCGATGGGCCCGAAAGAATTATTGCAAGTCGCGGTGCATCCCCCGTTTCGCACGCCCGCCTCACATTGTTATTAAGTTCAGAGGTCGCTTTGTTTATGAGTCGACGCTTTCGAAAGGTAACACGGCGGGGTGACGGTGAAAACATTGTTCTTCCGATGCCGATGACACACTTGCGATAAGTCCAAATGTTGCACTTGACCTTTCAACTTCATGCTTTTCATTGATTGTAAGATAGTTTAATAAAGTTTACCTAATAAAGTTTAGATTTATCAGATACCAATGAGCCCGAAAAATATTTTGATAAAACTTTTTTCACTGAGAGATAATGCAGTGTTACCAAAACGTTGTACGTTTCTTCAAAAATACTTCTGAGAAATAAATAGAGAAACCCACAGTAGGCAGGCGTGAAGTAGAAGTAGTTTGCGATTCGTCTGACGAGTGAGGAGCCTGATGTCTAATTCTAGTTCTTTTCCCTTTCCCATCCCTTTCTAAAAAGTAGTCTTATATTAACTTTATAATTTCACTCCATGTATTGCAAATAAAAAATATCCTCAAACTTTCTATGTGAATCACTACAGATGTTAATGTTTTCAATAAAAATTAGTTCGAAGTCGAAGGTCGACGTACTATTTCTGCCCGACTGTAGTCGCTTAGCCACCGTGGCACAAACTTCGTCAACGTGAAGAGGAATATGGCAGTATCTGGCACGACAGTTCACTCTCGACAACGGTCGTGCCCCCCTCTTCCTACGTTAATAACATATTCGGTAGACGTCTTATCTGATCAGCGGTCACCATTGTGAGGCGGTTACTTATTGTAGCAGTTTACTTTTTGCGTTGCGTAATCCAGTGTAGCCGAGCAGATGATAATTTGCCCGTCGCAAATTATTATCCGGTTAGCTTATGATATCGCTTGCGTTATTGTCGATGCCACTTCGTGCGTGTTTGATTCGATTTTCTTGTTGACACGTTGCTATTGTTAAATGTTAATGATTTTGCGTTAGTGTTATACGGCTCCGTTGTAATTTTATTCTCAATAACATGTTAATTTACAGTATAGCCGGTTGATAAATTAGTCTACTTGATCGAGAAACGTGACATATTATTTTAAAAGTAATGAGCTTACCAGGTAGATTAATCCACATGCGTTGGTGAAAAGTCGGCTTAGACGACTCAAATTTCCGACTGTGGCAACATGTGGACAACACATGATATGTTATTTTTAATGAAAAAAAGTATTTTTGCCTATATGTTAAGAATAAGATTAAGTAAATTTAATATAAAACGAATACAAAGTAGAAGCTAAATGGGCTTGTTTGACCCAGTTTAAGGATGATCCATCATTCTGACGTTGCGCGGTGACGTAGTTACGTGTCAAGCTCTCTTGTTTTGCGACCACGGCGGATACTAAAGAAGAATAAGTCATTGAACTTTATACTTTTGACATCAGTGTGCGAGTTTGACATGGAGTATTTTTATATTAAACACTATGTTGACATACAATGTATCAGAAATGACTTATGTTTTTATTTCGAATTTTATATCCTTTAATACATTGGCCGGACTCTAGATTGAATTTGAAAGTTTAAGTATATTTAAATAAATCAATAAACGTGAGGCTTGTTCTGTTGAGACGGTAATCGTAATAAGTAATCGTAACTTTAGTGGTAGGGTAATATTTATTATTTAGACTTTACTTGTACTGTTGTAAATAATACAAATAACAAAAACTACTGGAATATGTTGAATGTAAAATAGCAAATGTAAAATAATTCACGAAAGTTTACAATTAAATTATTGACTAGTTCATTTTGCAAGCTTTCTATATTAACAATTTTTACTGTAGTCGCAAAAATATCTAATTAGTTCTAATTATTTGCTTACAAAGTTTATTCTTCTTATTGTCAAAATAACATGAGAGAGTTTTGAAATATGTCTTTGTTTTATAATAAACTCGCTGCGTACACTCACGAGTCGCCTCGATGGTGTACATGTTAGATAGTTTGCGATAAACAGCAGGCTGGAGATTTGCAAATTCCGATGTACCTTGTTAGTTATGATTTCTACTAAATCGATCTCGAGTGTAGATTATGTTTGAAATGAAAGGATATAAAAAACAACCTGTCCGAATAAAGGGCAAGTAAAACTCAGCAAGCTATTTATCTTAAACTTATCGGAATACCGCCATGTCTTCGTTTTTCCCGTCCGCATATACTTTGAACTGGTCTGCTTTTTTATTTTTATTTCGTAAACAATGATTACCGCGTTGCATCGTGCGAAAGGGATGCGATGATCGTTTCGCGCGGAACGAGGTGAAACCATCAATTTACAAGACGCGCGAGGTAAACGAGCCGATCTCGTTTAAGACGCGAATCTGAGCCCACTCGGGGCGAGCATAGCACTTTATGCCGACTTGTACACGGTTGCCTAGTTGTGATTTGAATTGACGCTTGCTAAATAGACAACAAAATTATAGAGAAACCTTACGCCTCCTACATTGATATATTAATTTATTCTACTTATTTAATTCATACGATTTTGTAATACATTCATATTTGTCGATAAATCTAAATGTGTCTGTATCTGCGGTATCATCTATCCTTGAATATAAATTTAATAATTTTAGTTATTTATTTCTATAATCATTTTAATGCGTATGAAAACACATGAATCACGTTTAAGAAAGAAGTCGAAACTAACATCTAGGTACGCGGACTGTGTAATCGATTCAAGCTGGCTGCATTGTTTTCGCAAAGAAAGGCTCGAATATATCGGTATTGGTAACTGCGCACCGGCCCTGCCTTAGATGTGAGGCTTTATCGGATCCAAGGGCTGTTGCCAACAGTTTATGTTCAACATTCCTACTTCCAATGCCGTCTTTTATTCACTTCCCAGCATATTCGTTTATTGGCTTTTGATAGCATCGCTTTATGCACTAGACGTATTTTTCTCATATCTCATTTACTTCGTCTATTTATATGTTCTCTGTAATGAAAGTAGAGAACCTTGCAGTTAAATTTCGCTACGCAGTTGGTCTTCTGCTGTTATTTTTTTCTTCGGTGAACCGTAACTAGAAACTTTTCCGGATTCTAATAATTATCATTTTTACAAGTAGTTTGATATTTCCTAGCTGAATTGGAAATCAAATGCAGCCACGCCGCTCAGCCAAATGTGAGAATTTTAAATTATATAATTGATTATATAAATCAGGCATGGAACTACGTAGCTTTTCTTATATGTCTTCTGATGAATATCAAATTCGTGTAAGAAAAATTTATAGTTTTCCTACTTTTAATCTTTAGACTTAAAATACTGAATAAGAAGAAAATTCTGTACCTAGTTGTTAGCTCAGATCAAGGGTAATGAAACACAGTTACCGGGTCAAGTGCTGTATTCGAACTGAGCTCCCAAATGATCCCGGTGTACAAATACGACGTCGCCGTGTGACGTCATTTTAATATAAACACTTATATACTAACACTAGTCTTGGTTAATTATTTTACTAAAATTTCAAGTAAAGTGGTAGTCGAAGTTTTTCTCATCGCCTATTTAAGTGACGTAGATCAAAGGGGTTATTGAACGTTTTGTTAAATGCTTCGATAAATTTGCATCGTTTAACAGCGACCGCGACTGTGAGGCACGTTCGGCAAATAGAATAAATAGTCGTGGTTCTCTTGCGTAAGCCCGATCCACTCTAAAGCACCCTCGTTACAAATGCAATTTGCTTTTATTTATGTGATAAACATTTTCAAATGCTGTTTATTAATCTTAATAAGAAGTTTACAATATTTTGATGCAACAAAGAAATACCAATATACGCACAATGTATTAATAAGACAGTGAAAATATAATTTAGCGACCATCAATACGGATGTTATATGTGATTCAGGTTTAACCGTTTCTTAACGAAAAAATATGTGCGGTGTAAAAATCAAAATTTATTTATAATCAATATGATTTTAAATTTTGGTATTTTTGTTAAATCGTGTGACAACTTTTATTTAAACTAAGTTCTAACTGATTTATTACCGGATATTGTATTTCATAACCGCAGTCATTAAATAGTTTGAAATGTTATACACAGCTTGTGGAGGACTAGGCTGCTGGCTTATGTCATTACGTTTTTATTTACGCCTAGCAGTTGGTGTAGGGACTTTCGCGATCGATGAACCCGAAACTAGTTCTGTGATCAGAATACGTTGAAGTTTAATAAGTCGGCTTAACATCGATCTTCGATTTGGTGATTATGTGTGGCGGCGTTGACGGATGTCGGCTTAACTCAGTCTGTCTCCCGGTACACGGACACCAACCACATTAATCTCTTTCCCTGCGAGCAACACGTGGATTAACACATTGATAGTCATTTATATGCAAATCGTTACGACTTTGACGAAATCGTGACTACGATTGTTTATATTATATGGTATTAAATGCTTAAACTACGCCTCTTTACTTACGAATGTATGGATTAGAAATTTCATAGACGTATATGTCTGAATTATAAACTATAAAATATTTAGTACATAAATAATTTGATTAATAAGTATACTTGGAACGTTGGTTTGATTATATCTAAGTAACTAAAAAATAACATTGTAATGTTACCGATGTCATCTGTCTAGCAACAAAGGTATCTCAGAAAAGCCAAGCGTTAGTGTGCGTATGAACAATATTACTGGCGTTTTGATAAATAGGAACAACTGTAGGAGCAACAATGTGACCCGTAAGGCGATACGCGCGCTATCGACCACTCGATTAATGACCGCCTCACCTAAAAGAATGGACCATAATATTTATTATCTGATAACCGGCCGCTACTGGGCAATTCGTGTGTCCCTTGTTATTGTACAAAGCTCGCTGCATCGTCTATGCATTACTTATCTTTTGTCGCCCGATATCTATAAATATTTAAACAGTGCCGATTCCCTTGTTTCGTTGTTATCCAAAAATGTAAAAGTTTAATTTATTTTCATATAATACACTGTATACCAATTAAATAGGCCGAATAACATTATTCAACGTGGAACCAAACCAAAGAGAAAGACAATAACTCAAATATTTGTAGGATTTTATTCGTACAAACTATTTTGATAGATTTACCAACAGAATAACAATAACAAGGCAATATCTTTTAGATTCACAGTTTAAGGCCAGAGCAAATCCAAGATCGATTTCGAATGCCAGCACCGATAGATATTTTTTTATTTACATTTTACGTGCTGGTTTGCTTTGTGTTTTGCCACGAGGGAAAACGTCGTGAGAAAACCTGAATATCAGAAAACGTTTGTATGATAACTACCATTGTGATCTGACCAGAAGGCTTTGTCTATCAATGGAAATAAAATTCAATCGTTCTTAGTCGAAAACTAAAATCAAAATATTTTATCTACTGCGAGAAAAAATTATAGAGAACTTAGTTGATATATCCGTCCCATTTCTAAGTATGTAAATGAAGTACAATAATAAAAATCCAGGCTTTCAGTTCATCGGTTTCTCCTGTTTTTTATTTTGTAAGAGTTAATAAAGGGTTCCGCCCACGAAACGAAATCTCATTGATCTTCCCTGCATTGACGGTCAACTCGAAAGATGTTTGCTCGTGCCTGAGCCAATAAAGAGAGAATTTTTCTTGATTATAATTTTAAATACGGATATTTCAATAATTAC
>DWLR01002139.1:0-16174 GCA_018246295.1 Papilio alexanor hazarajatica | reverse complement strand
AGCACTAACTTTTGGAGTTTTATTCAATATTGTAATTTTTTCAAGGTGGTCTCAAACTTTTGGCCGGCAGTGTATGTACAGACACCGATCAGTTATATTTTTATTATTTGTATTGATGAAATAAAATGTTTTGGCATATTAATATATCAGGGGTATCATTTAGAATTTGACATGTCATTTCTCGACAGTAATTTTGTCTACAGTTACAAGGTTCATAAAACTTTTTTTATTACAAGTTAAGCCTAGTCTTCTGACGCATAAAGCTAATTAATGGCATGAGGATGGAATAAGATTATTTGTAACAAACACTGTTTGTAAAAGATTTAATGATTTTTTTTTAAAATTTACATTACATTAATTTAAAATAAATATAAAATATATTAATTTTATTTCACAAGGAACAAACAAAATAATCTTAAATTTATAATTTTAAATAAAATAACCATCTAATATATTAAAACCCAATTTTGGGGATGGTTGTATGCAAAGAAAATAGGACAGTGCAACAGTAAAGAGTATGCATTTGCATCTATGTTTGTAGATACATAAATCCATTGTTGTAACCATTCCTTCATGTCTTGATTGCCTAAATTTCTAGTATTCAATCCTCTTATGTGACATGCATTTTTTAGTGCTTCGGTACTTAGTACATCAACCCCACCTTCCTTAACAATTGCTTTATCCATTTGTAACAACAAGAATGCTCTGTATTTAAGTTTTTTCCTTCGGAATAAACTTCTTCGTATGCCAAGCATCTTGAGTAAATGTCCCTGAAAATAAATTAATGAACAACTTAGGTATAATTAACAAAGCTAACAATAATGTAACAAGTTCTGAAGTAAAAATTCATCTTTTGTAAAAAATGAAAATACAGCTTACCATATGTGTATAAGACAAATAAGTCAAGTGATAAGGTTCTTTACAAAACAGTTCTTTACATGCTAATACTTCATTGACTGATGGATGCACTCCAGATCCTAGTAAGGCCAAAACTCTCCTCCATTTCTCTTTTACTTCACCATCAGGTATAAATTCTAATTTAGCCTGAAGACATCTGAGAATTGGGCGGTTACTACGGAGTCTTTCTTTTAAATCTTCTACATTAAATTCTGCCTGTTGTTGTATTGACCAAAAATGGGAACTAAGTAATTTTTTTGGTTTCATTAATCTGAAAACATACATTTATGAAAATAGGAAAAAAAAATCGTTTTTCTATAGAAAGTTAAAAATGTCCCTACCTATTATTATATTTTATAAAAAAATACAAGTTTTTATAATGGTTTTATAAATGAAAATATTTGATCATTTATAATAAAAAAATAACCAATATCAATCACTTGTGATCAATAAAAATTTGCAATTTGGCTTGTGGCCAATTTATAGCATTTAAAGTAAACAAACACGTGTATATTGACCAAAACAGTAAAAGAGTAGAAGATACAAAATTTTTTTTGCAGGAGGAGCTGCTGATATTGTGAACACCTTCACCCATGGGCATACTCAAACACCAGATAAGTTGGCATAGGGCAGGGGTTGGGGTCGGGTAGATAAGAAAAGAATATATAGAAAAGAAAATGATCTTAACTTACTATACCCCCCTGTGGAAAAAAAAATACAAATCAAATTGCACCTGACTCTTCAAAATTGGTGTATACACTTAGACTCCAGAAATTCACAATGGAACTGACCCTTCTGTCAGTTGGCCAAAAATAAGATGCAAATATAGCATAATTGTAATTAAGCACAGACAAGTGTAGCTAGAATTTGCAAATTCTTGTGCCCAAAATAAGGAACACATAAAGATGCAATATTATGTATTAGGTATATTGAACAGATTAGCAATCTACTTAAAGTAAGACGTACTTGGCCTATTTTTTGAGTAGACATTTTTTGGCAAAAATGTATGTGTGTAATGTATCAATATAAAGGAGGCAAACATAAAAATAGGATAGTTACACTAAAAAACTTACGCTAGAGGAAATATAATGTAGTTCCCAAATGGCAAAGCTGAAAGTATTAACACAGGCGCTATCCGCCACATATCTGAAGGCATCTTTACAAATAATTCTATTTCCTGGCGAGTCATATTTGAGAATCCCCGGTCTTTTGTTATTTTTAGTCTCAATGATATATAGGTTTTTAAATCAATCAAGAAATCTTTGATACCTATGCTAAATACCCTGTACATGTGTATTGCGGCTGGAAAGCGGTCTTGTAATAATTTAGTATAATTTTTGACATAGTTGATATATCTTTGTACAATGTATGTGCGTATTTTGTCTTTTTCACTCTTGAATGCCGTTGTATGTCGTTCGTTCGTTAGATATCTGAAATCGATATTAATATAAATACAATTATTAAAATAAATACGTATTTCATAGAAATAAGAATACCAAAATGTAAGTCCCTTATAAACAAAAGTCTCATACCTGATAGACTGTACTTTAGTACATATAATTGAAGAAGAACGATTACATCGTAAAATTAACTTAGAAATTGATATCATTCTGTGAATTGTCATATTTTAATAAATAAAAATATTCTTTTTATGCCCAATTTTCAAACTAACATACGATTATAAAACATTTTGTTATTGCACTGTATTGCGCCTTCTCTTATTCCACTGACAAATGACAACTGACAATATTGTCAAGGATTCAAAGATTACTAGATTATAAAGAGAGTGTAGACACGAGGAAAATAACAGCAACGAAGAACACCATATAAACCTCTAGAGTGCGTTATGCCTTGCTCAAGGTCTCACCGTGTCTGGGAGCTTTGTAGTCAAATTTGAAATTAGTAATTTGAAAGTATACAACTCTTTATAATTTTGAAAATCAAGAGTAAATAGGTTTCGCACATTGAGTTAAAAATATCAGGATCATTTGTGACACCGATGCAATAATACATGTGGACCCCACACACCCCATTCGATGGTCATATAAGATTCTATTGCAAATTATATCATATATCAAAATATTTATTATTTATATAAACCAGTTGCAGTATGGACTACAGTAGAGTCCAGGATATATGGAAAAGTAGTACAGGCTGTGCCGACCTTACACAAGTGGGAAAAGGGCAGGGAGGTGATGATCAAAATATTTATTATCCCCACACAATTTTATGTTGTACTAGTAAGTTGACCTTCCTTTTCGACTGACTTTGAGAAAGGAGGTTCTCAATTCGCTTGTATTTTTTGTATGTTTGTTACATCAAAACTTCGACATTTATGAACCGATGTATTTTTTTTTGATGCAAAGGGAAACATTCGCAATTGGTCCCATTTAATTTTAATGAATAAATTTTAATGTTATTGAACTTTAAATTCCCAAGATATCCTCAAAATTTATATATTGGTAGATTTAAGACAACCCTGTTTGGATTTAATGGATTAGTAATGAGGCGAACCGTGGCTATAAATGACTTACCCAATGACTTATGAATTTATGAATAAAATTATTTAAATTTGATTTGTTTTGTTTCTACAATATTATTTGAAGATTATACATGCCACATGTAACGTCAAATTGTTACTATGTACACCTTATTATTTATAGTGTAAAGTATTTAACATGTAATATGTGCACGGGAAGATATAGGTCAGATTATTTTTTAATCTACTGAACAGTCGTTATAAATTTTTATCAGAGTTTAGGAAGTTCCATCCATTCCATAAGTGGTCTCAGAAATTTGTAGTTCAGTCTTCGTGAATTGAGCGATTGAGATTGATTTTAGACACACTAGAACAAGTGGCAAAAAGCGGAGGTTTCATCAATTCGATTTACTTTCCTTTGAACGCGATACTCGATGAAATGTTTGAAGTTGGTAAGCAATATCGCTAGTTCCTCTCCTTTAATAAACTAAAACTAAAAAACTACTTATTTACTAAATTAATAAAACAACTAATGTTTATTACGGAACTAAAAATGGAACTTATATATTTGAATTTACAGGTTGTTATTTAGGTAATGAAAGAAACTTGCGAAATCTATTTTATTTAGACTACTATTAATTTTACTAATTTTTCTACATGTTTATTTTTCATAAATTCAGACGTTACTGAGAACATGATTATACTTGTGTGGTATTATTCCAGATAAAGTTATCTAATCCCGTTTGCTGAGAAATGTGAAAAAGACACTATCCTTAATCATAATCCAAAATCATCTAAGGCCAACTATAAGAAACGATAAAATGGACCGATGCCGGTGAGATATTTCACTGTTGTATTATTCCAGTAAAAACACGAACAAAAAGCGTTGCAGGGACAATTAGTATGGGAACGTTGAAGATGACTATGGAACTGTATCTAATAGTGAAGATGCGAATATAAGTTTGTTTGCCCCAACAGCCATCCGATTGTATATCACGGTTTATATAATAAAATTCATATTGTTTAAACTTATTTAAAATTAGTTTAAAGATGGTGTAATATTTTATTCTTATTAATGAATTACAGGATGACAAAATGCAGGATGATGTGTCAAGCATCTTGCAGTAAAGATATTAAGAATGATCTCGATTTGAAGAATTCGGGGACAAATTTGTATAAATGTTATAAAAAGGAAATGGTAAGTGTTAATTGGGGTTTTTTACTACAGTGTTCTTATTACGAAACTGACATTATGTAAGGTAAGCGTGAAAGTAGTCTCACCTGGTAAACCCGCGACGAAGAGGTTTATTCATATACGATTAAAAGAAACACCTTAATGTCTAAAAACTAAAGTCATGTAATGCCACATCCTAAAATATGATCGAGATTCTTTTAGCAGTGAATGTACACGTTTGTGCTTGGTGTAATGAGATTAAAGTGACTTGATAACCGTAATTTGTGAATCCAAAACGATAATGATTGTAGATCGTTTACCTGAAGTAGTTACAAAGTGCCAATGAAAATTTCATACTTCGCCATTTACAGCTATTCTTTCAAAGACCAGTGTAAATAGTCCGGTTAAGTCTTTTTAGTTAGCAGTAATACGCACAGAGAAAAATAACTCCCAAAAGATCTCACCGCTGCTTAAAAATATTCATGGTCAAAGATCAAACATCTTGGTTTTCGGCATTTTTCTGGTAAAATTTAGTAAGTTTTATCATGTAAATGGGTTAACCAAATGTTGTTAATCGTATATATACGAGTATCTAAGATTCACCGTTTACGGGATATCGTGATTCTAAAGATTCTCTAAAAGCGTCACGCAAAATCTTTTGCTACTGTATATGATAATATAATACATGACGATTTTCGAGGATTCCTTTTGATACAGTTACGTTAGATAAAAGGAATACTAATATGTAGAAAACGAATCACCATATCTCAAAAACTGTGATTCTTAAGAAAAAAGTAAAGATAATTTTTGTAGGTAATTACCTAATAAGTTGTAGATAATATAATTGTATTATCCACAACTTTTGATAAACCTATCTATGTAATAAAACCTACTGTTTATCAGAAAAATTTCAAAAACTTTGAGGTTGAGTTTGAACTTTGACCTGGAATATTTTTAAGCAGCAGTGGGACTGATGGAGTATTTTAATATTTTTTTCGCCTATTTTTTGGCGCCTGCACCGCCTTCGCAGCAAATATTCTCAAAAGATTAAGGACGTCTTGAGTGGCGACCTAAGTAGTCTGATCAATACCAATTATACATACGTTTTCCATATTCGGTAACGATTTTGAAGTAAGGACGACTTACGCGCGCTCACATAATTTTTACTTAAATTTGTCCATTGTATTCCTAATTTGCATTTATATCCAAGTACGAGACATGGCGACCGTGACAAATGGGTTTCTCGCGATCTGTACCAATTAACAACTGTTGAACTAAAGAATAATTAATCAATAAATAATTAATATAACTGAGTCAAGTACATTCTGTGCATCTAATGTAGGTGTTTCAATATGATTGCTCTTTTTAAAAGTTGTGCCATGTTTTACTCGCAAATAAGATGACTGATTATTAAAAAAATATAAAGCTATACATACAAAGACAGCTAATATTGAAAAAACAACACAAAACTGGGGAGTTACGCTGAGTTTACTTGGAAATTTCGCGACATTTTTACGCTAGAAAGTTAACTCAATGTCTCAAAAATGTGCTCAAAAACTGTGAAGAAACTGCACTAACACTGGTCTCCTTTGCTTCATCGTACCGGTTGATCTCGTGGAAACTTACCAAACACACGAAAACTACAATTTGTAATCGAAGGACGAAGGACCATCACCATCACCCGTACAAGATTCAGTTAACTTAGAACCTCCGGGCCTGCAAACCATTTTAAATACAATTTTATTGGGTTAAAATGATAAGTGATAGAAGCATGAATTTATTCTATTTTTTGTTTCAATTTTTGAAAAAAAAAATCATCTTCACCGAAAGAGCCTGTAACTAGAACCGTAGAAAGACCCTCTAAGTTATTTGCCAGATACATACTTTATTCTATACTTAATCGGAACATGTTTACTTTCTAATGTATTAATAATGTCACAACTTGTTCCAAAATTTAACTATTTAATTTTAAAATCCAAAAGTTCACTCTTATATAGATACTCTACGTACGTACATATATTCCGCTATTTCCCGAGACTAGTTAAAATCAACCGTCTTTATGAGGTCACATATTTGGACTTTTCGTTTTTCGCTTCGGTTTTCGTAATACCTATTTGATATTATATCTATTTTATTTATAAATTACGTATACAATAATTCGTTATCTAAACAATTGAACACTACATAAAATCAATTATTAAATATTTTTTCCAATAAACAGGAATTAGGTAGAAATATTCAGGATATTTCTAGATGCAGGAATGTAAGGACTCGTGAAATTACAGGCAAAATAAGTATGTATTGTACTTATAATTTAGTATAACTGTGTACCTCTATCTCAGCCTATGATCATCCGCTGCTTGACACAGGCAAATTATTGAGGGGAAATGTGCCATAACCGCCACGTTTGGCAGGCGAGTTGGCGATCGTAGTATGTTTCACCGTACTAAGAAAGGGACGCTGCTGTCCATCTTCTGGTGGTCTTTACACTCAGGCACAAGACACAGACATTTTAATCCACACAAATGTTTGTCCTGGGTGGAAATCGAACTCATGACCTGTGGCGTGAAAGGCAAGCATCTTACCAACGCGCCAACCGGTCCATCGTGTGTACAATTAGACATAACACAATGGAGTGTTATTACGATTAAATTTTTTACGGGATGAATTTAATGTTTTTGAAGAAACAATATGGGTAATATTGTCTATTCAAAAACATGAAATTCTTTACACTTTATCCACATTTATATAAATTTTGGTCTTGTCAAGTCAAAGTACGTATATATAATCAATTCAGAAAACAATGATCTCCTACCAGCCGATTACGATCCATCGATTTAACGTTCATCAAATTAAATATTATATAAAATATTGTTATTATTAGAATTAGATTAAGGTATATTAGATTAAATTGTATAAAATATGTTTCTAGATTACTATAAACACCAATGTCCTCTTTGCAAATTGTTATTGCAACAGATCCATAATCTTGTAAGAGATATAAGTCCCATTAGTACTAAAGAAATTCCTGGCATTTGTAATCATTGTAAAGATTTGAATTCCACGCGCCAATGTAAGAGATGCAGCTACGTTACTAAAAGATATATCCATAAAAGAGAGTACTGTGTTGATAGTTGTGTTAAAGAATGTCACGAAATTCTAGCTCGAATCAAGACTTTGTTATCTGATTTTGAAAAACACGAAGAACTCATGAAACTTAAATCTATCTCTTTTGATGAACTGCTAAAAAAATTGAAAGCAATGAAAAAAATTGCGAATTCCTTCATTCACTTAAAAGAACTGCAACGAGTAGAGGGCAGTATAATAGGAGCCAGATACGACTTTGGAAGCAGTTGTGTTTGTGAAGATTTGATAAAGAAGTTACAAGAAAAAAATCCCACCTACTGATTTTAAGAATAATGATAAATCCTTTATACCTGATGACATATTTCAGAAACACTTAGAGAAAACAAAAAACCTAGCCAAAGTCAAACTCAAGCCTGAGAATAAAAAAAAAGTTACGGAGGATGTATTTGAGCAATCTAAGAGAAAAGAAGAGACCAAAATTAAAAATAAACATGATAAAATAAAAGAAAATGAATTTGGTACACTTTCGAAAAAAATAAAAGTAGGCAATAAGTCTCTTGATCTATTTGAGAAAATTATATTAAAACAACAAAAAAACACAAACGTACTACTCAGTATAATTTAAAAAGGTTTAAAACATCAGAAATTGGAGAATTGCCACCACTGCCGGTCAAAAAATTAAAAGAGCAGGTATTTGATTACTCTGGAAGCATTATAGAATGCGACCATACTGGTAAAAAGGACTTTACAGAAATGATAAAAGGAAATGTTATTATACCTAACAAACATAGTGCGAGCCATGTCAAATACAAGACTTCAAAGCCTTTGTTTTTCAATGTTCATCACAACTTTGTTGAAGAAAGTTTATCCAATGTCAACATTACAAATTTCCAATCATCAGTACATTCAAAAACCAAATCTATATATAAAAAGGTAAATTATTTGTACTTTGGAAAGTTCGTACGTATTATTATTTAATAAAAATACAAATTATTGTTATAGGATAAACAACCGTTTGATAAATATCAACTTTCAAACACAAAATACGTCGAAAACGGTTGGACTATTCTGCCAACGTTAACATTTGTGCGTAGGTTACGTTCCCTTTTTAGTAATATTTTATTTGGTAAAAAAAAAACTATATTTAGTTAGTAGTTTTAAGATCAATAAATTTTTCAATATTATATACCTACAGCTAATTATCTATAAAATGGTTCCCCCGGACCCTAAATTTGATTGGTTTGAAAATCATAAGAAGCAGAAACAAATGTTTTACAACACCGGAGAGCTGCTGGCAGAACTACACGATGATGGTCTGTTTAAGTGGTTTTATAGAGATGGACACGTAGCTTTGGATTTTATTGACTTCTTTGGTATATTATTTGGTATATTATACAAAATATTTAATTATATTTGTAAAACAATTTCAACTAAAATAACTCAATAATTTGCTTTATATTCCATCTCCAATCTCACTGCATTATTGTTTAACAACAAACCAGCAAGGATACATAATAAAACATTTGTACGCAGTGAGGACACAAAATGGTCAAGATTGCTCAGTTTCCCCTCAGTCTCTGACAAGACGAAGTCTGAAATACGTCTTAGACGTTTATGTTTAGCAACGAATAAATTCGGCGCGTGTCTCAAAAATCAAAATTGCTAAATGTCAGACCAGATATTCTATTCAGCCCACTCAGCGTGACTTTATGCACTATGAGCCTGGCTGAGTCTGGATAGCAATGTGTTTACATTGCTATCCAGACTCAGTCAGCCAGCCTATTAGAATTAAATACCGGTTAAAAATAATCGCTCGGGTAGATAGATAAATAAAAAAGAATAAAGTACTAGTGTTAAGTAAACCTTGGCTAGGTTACACGCTGATAGAAGGTATAGTTGATGAGATTTCTGATAGTGTTATAGAAAGTAATAGATTTTTCTAATAGTGAAAGAATTTTTAAACTCTGTTCATTAGTTCTTGAGTTTATTGGGAACAAACAAACAATTAAATCTTTTCTCTTTCTAATATTAATTTGATCAAATGCCCTGAACAGTGTATTTCCATAGAAATAAATAAGACAGTAGACGATTTACAAATCTACACAAGTAGAATTAAATGTTTTTTCATTGCAGATGACGAAACGAATTCAACTAAAAAGTATATTATACATGATTATGTTACAAGAATCAAAGGTAGATATCATAATAATGTACAAATTTTAGCTAGCTTTGATGATGGAGGGCATGGAATTGTATATGATCGGTTTGGATGTACGAGGTTAGTAAAATAGTTATAAGCAAAATTCTGTCAATAGCATTTAAACATTCTCCCCCTAAAGGCTATGTAAGAAAAGCGATGAATTTTATTATTATTCATTATTTGTCAATAAATAAATTTTTAATATTGTTATCAAAAATCGGTTTCTATTTTATGTATACCATTAATTAATTCATGCATCTTGTAGAGGTAACATTAAAAAAAAAAAAACTGTATTGCTTGTATCATACAAAAAAGCATTTTCTTTTTGTCAAATATCATAAATGTAGTTAAAATGGAGCTTTTGTACCTACGTCAGTCTACTTATTCTTCTCTTCCTTGAGGACATTATTGCGTATACCCATAGAGTAAAGTGAAATGTATTTTGGCTTTTCACAGAATTAAGTATAATCAAGCTGAAGGTGTACTTTCTGATAGCCATGTTGGGCCCCCGTGTCACTGGAAATGGAATGCGTTAAACGAACCCCCACAAATCCAGGTTGACCACAAACTTCACTTTTTAAAACCCTTAGATTCCTACATCGGGAATTTAGAAGAAGAAGCAAAAAATGAAAATATCAACAAAGACCAGGAAAAAGTATCATTGCCTCGTTCCCAAATAAAAATCTTTAAAGAATATGAGGATAAGAGGGATGAAATAGAGTTAAATAATCTAATTAGAGAAAAGTCAATGAAAGTATCCATGAAATATACACCATTCGAAATAAGGTCGAAAATATTTAAATTAAATGACCACTTTTCTTTAAGAATACTTGGTCAATCAAAAATATATATATTATATAGATGCGGTAAAGTTTTTCTTAAGCTCAATGTCGGAACGAAACTGATTAGTAACGAAATAATAGATATAAAAACCGTGGATACCAAAAAAGATATAATAATAAATCCCCAACAAAACAATTCTCGCTAAATTTGAAAAACATAAGATATATAACTTTACTTTGTATTTAGATAAGAAATAAGATCTTTTCTAATTAGAGAAGTTTTGTAATGATATGAATTAGTCATAAGAAATGAAATAAACAGGTAGCTTTTATTTATGTTAGTGGGTTTTTCAGCGACAGACAAGACGTGAGTGATATTTGCTCCCTGTTCTTATTGGCCGACGGCAAAATTCCGGCCCAAATCGTCGAGCTAAAACAAATTTTTGTTCTGTTTTTGTTGTTTTCCTCTGTATTTTAAAAACATCTACAGTCTGCTTTTTGGTCCTTTCATATTATTATTTCAATCAAATGGTAAAAATAGTAAGGGTTCTACCCTTGCCCTTGGGACGGTGCCGTAACTCGTAGAGTATACGTAGAAATAGGAAATACAATATTCCTAATCTTTTCACTAGGGTGCCATTTAGTTTAATGAGACACTATCTATTATCTATGATAAGTTGCACAATACTTACACAAAACTTTATCGATACTAAGATATTTCGTTATGTACTGATAAGCTAAATTATAATGAATAGGAAGCTATTGCAACTACAGTCTGGAATTCTTCCTCCTCTCTTTCCGGATTTATATGTCCAATTAATAATTTATTATATGATACTTGTTATCTCTTGTGTTTAAAGAATATACATTGATACAGCTCTGCTGAGAGAATCGGTCACGTATATGTTTCAATTATTGATTTCCTGGTTGTTAGTTATGAAGTTGTTTGTAATTAAAGGATTTAAAAGAATAATTTTTTTTTAATTTAAAACTTAAACCTTAAACTTATTAAATTTAATAATCTGAATTAGAAATGTCATAGCAAACTCTTATGAGAACAATCTGAATTATAGTTAATTTGAGTAAATGAATACACGTGAACAACAATACAGTACATTTAATAATTCACCGTATATTATTACCATAAATCTGCTGAATGCCATGAATGATGAGATTAAGACTAAGGATTACAAATGCTTTACAAAGTAAAATACAAAGGTTATAATGGTTTAAAAAATACAGCAGAAACTTCGCATACTGCAAGATTCTCACATGCTATTATTTTAGTCATGTTTCCTCCTGCTCGAGAATCAAGATCTACGTATATAACCGTGAGGCTGCGAAAATAGCAGAGAGCTATTTCCGTAGTTTTATGTGTAGAATTCGAATAGGTAATCAGAATAGCTTAAATCGAAAATCGATTTCCGGCGAAACCAGAATGGTAAGTGGCGACGACAAAAAAAAAAATTGCTCCTTTTCCTGTTTTGAAAGCGCCATTATACGTAATTTTATGAGTAGATTTCGAATATGTAATCAGAATCGAAAAATTCGAAAAAAAATTTTGGCGTTACCGGCCCGACCCCGTATTACTATATGAATATTATAGGGTAAGGACCAAAAAAATTGCTTTTTTCCACATAGAGAATGCGCCATTATACGAAGTATTACGCGTAGAATTCGAATATGTAATCAGAAAAGCTAAAATAGAAAAGCGACTTCCGGCGAAATCGGAATTGTATGGGGTGACGACAAAAAAAGTTGCGCGTTTCCGTGAATTCAAAGCGCCATTATACATAATTTTATGTGTAGATTTCGAATAAGTAATCGGAATCTTTTAATTCGAAAATCGATTTCCGGCGTTACCGGCCCGACCCCGTACAACTATTGGAATAGTATGGGGTAAGGACGAAAAGAATTTGCTCTATTCCACATATTGAAAGCGACATTATACGAAGTTTACGAAATCGGAATTGTATGAGGTGACGACAAAAAAATTTTGCGCCTTTCCGCGAAATCAAAGTGCCATTATACGAAATTTAATGCGTACTCATATCGTATCGAATATGTACTCAGAATCGCAAAATTGGAAAATCGATTTCGGCGTTACCGGCCCGACCCGGTACTACTATCGGAATAGTATGAGATAAGGACGAAAACACTTTGCTCTTTTCCACATATTGAAAGCGTTATTAACGTAATTATCTGCGTAGAATTCGAATATATAATCAGAATAGCTTAAATCGTAAATCGATTTCCGGCGAAACCGACACTGTATGGGGACACGACAAAAAAAAAATTGTTCTTTTCGTGTTTTGAAAGCGCCATTATACGTAATTTTATGCGTAGAATTGGAATATGTAATCAGAGTTCCTTAAATCGAAAATCGATTTCCGGCGAAACCGAAATTGTCTGGGGACACGACAAAAAAAAATTGTTCCTTTCCCGGTTTTGAAAGCGTCATTATATGTAAGTTTATGCGTAGATTTTGAATAAGTAATCATAATCGCTTAATTTGAAAATCGATTTCCGGCGTTATCGGCCCTACCGCGTGCTACTATCGGAATATTATTGGGTAAGGACTAAAAAAATTGCTCTTTTCCTCATATTGAAAGCGCCATTATACATAGTTTTATGCGTAGAATTTGAATATGTAATCAGAGTAGCTTAAATCGAAAATCGATTTCCGGCGAAACCGGAAAAGTATGGGGTGACGACAAAAAAAAAAATTGCTCCTTCCTGTGATTACAAAGCGCCATTATACGTAATTCTATGCGTAGATTTCGAATATATAATTAGAAACGCTTTATTCGAAAATCGATTTCCGGCGTTACCGGCCCTACGCCTTACTACGATCGATATATAATTGGGTAAGGACGAAAAAAAAATTGCTCTTTTCCTCATATTGATAGCGCCATTATACGTAGTTTTATGCGTAGATATCGAATATAGAATCAGAATAGCTTGAATTTAAAATCGATTTCCGGCGAAACCGGAAAAGTATGGGGAGACGACAAAACAAAAATTGCTACTTTCTGTGATTTCAAAGCGCCATTATACGTAATTTTATGCGTAGATTTCGAATAAGTAATCAGATAGCTTAAATCGTAAATTTATTTCCGGCGAAACCGACATTGTATGGGAAGACGACAAAAAAAAATTGCTCCTTTCCGTGTTTTGAAAGCGCCATTATACATAGTTTTATGCGTAGAATTCGAATATTTAATCAGAATAGCTTAATTCGAAAATCGATTTCCGGCGTTACCGGCCCTACCCCTTACTACGATCGATATATAATTGGGTAAGGACGAAAAAAAATTGCTTTTTTCCTCATATTGATAGCGCCATTATACGTAGTTTTATGCGTAGATATCGAATATAGAATCAGAATAGCTTGAATTTAAAATCGATTTCCGGCGAAACCGGAAAAGTATGGGGAGACGACAAAACAAAAATTGCTACTTTCTGTGATTTCAAAGCGCCATTATACGTAATTTTATGCGTAGATTTTGAATATGAAATCAGAATAGCTTAAATCGTAAATCGATTTTCGGCGAAACTGAAATTGTATGGGGTGACGACAAAAAAAACTTTCTCCCTTCTGTGATTTCAAAGCGCCATCAGTAAGTTTATGCGTAGATTTCGAATATGTAATCAGATAGCTTAAATCGTAAATTTATTTCCGGCGAAACCGACATTGTATGGGAAGACGACAAAAAAAAAATTGCTCCTTTCAGTGTTTTGAAAGCACCATTATACGTAAGTTTTTGCGTAGATTTTGAATAAGTAATCATAATCGCTTAATTCGAAAATCGATTTCCGGCGTTACCGGCCCGACCCCGTACTACTATCGGAAGAGTATGAGGTAAGGACGAAAAAACTTTGTACTTATCCACATATTGAATGCGCCATTATACGTAGTTGTATGCATAGATATCGAAAATGTAATCAGAATAGCTTGAATCGAAAATCGATTTCCGGCGAAACCGGAAAAGTATGGGGTGACGACAAAAAAAAAAATTGCTCCTTTCTGTGATTTCAAAGCGCCATTTTACGTAATTTTTTGCGTAGATTTCGAATATGTAATCAGAATAGCTTAAATCGTAAACCGATTTCCTGCAAAACCGACATTGCATGGGGGGAGACGACAAAAAAAATTGCTCCTTTCCGTGTTTTGAAATCGCCATTATACGTAAGTTTATGCGTAGATTTCGAATATGTAATCAGAAACGCAAAACTCGAAAATCGATTTCCGGCGTTTCCGGTCCGAACCAGTACTACTATCGGAATAGTATGGGGTAAGGACGAAAAGAATTTGCTCTTTTCCACATATTGAAAGCGCCATTATACATAGTTTTATGCGTAGAATTCGAATATTTAAAAAGAATAGCTTAATTCGAAAATCGGTTTCCGGCGAAACCAAAATTGTATGGGGAGATGACAAAAAAAAATTGCTCCTATCAGTGTTTTGGAAGCGCCATTATACGTAATTCTATACGTAGATTTCGAATAAGTAATCAGAATCGCAAAATTCGAAAATCGATTTCCGGCGTTACCGGCCCTAACCCGTACTCCTATCGGAATAGTATGGGGTAAGGACGAAAAAATTTGCTCATTTCAACATATTGAAAACGCCATTATACATAGTTTTATGCGTAGAATTCGAATATGTAATCAGAATCGCAAAATTCGAAAATAGAATTCCGGCGTTACCGGCCTGAACCAGTACTACTATCGGAATAGTATGGGGTAAAGACGAAAAAAATTTGGTCTTTTCAACATATTGAAAGCGCCATTATACATAGTTTTATGCGTAGAATTCTAATATGTAATCAGAATAGCTAAATTTGAAAATCGATTTCCGGCGAAACCGAAATTTAATGGGGAGACGACAAAAAAAAATTGCTCCTCTCCTTGTTTTCAAAGCGCCATTATACGTAATTTTATGAGTAGATTTCGAATATGTAATCAAAATCGACAAATTCGAAAATCGATTATCGGCGTTACCGGCCCTAACCCGTACTCCTATCGGAATAGTATGGGATAAAGACGAAAAAAATTTGCTCATTTCAACATAATGAAAGCGTCATTATACATAATTTTATGTGTAGCATTCGAATATATAATCAGAATCGCAAAATTCGAAAATTGATTTCCGGCGTTACCAGCCTGAACCAGTACTCCTATCGGAATAGTATGGGGTAAGGACGAAAAAATTTGCTCTATTCTACATATTGAAAGCGCCATTATACATAATTTTATGTGTAGAATTCGAAAATATAGTCAGAATAGCTTAATTCGAAAATCGATATTCGGCGAAACCGAAATTTTATGGGGAGACGACAAAAAAAATGTGCTCTTTTCCACATATTGAAAGCGCCATTATACATAGTTTTATGCGTAGAATTCGAATATGTAATCAGAATAGCTTAATTCGAAAATAGATTTCCGGAGTTACCGGCCCGACACAGTACTACTATCGGAAAAGTATGGGGTAAAGACGAAAAAAATTTGCTCTTTTCAACATATTGAAAGCGCCTTTATACATTGTTTTATGC
>DWLR01002138.1:0-16176 GCA_018246295.1 Papilio alexanor hazarajatica | reverse complement strand
GTGACCAACTGGGTCGTATTGCGACTAGTTTACCAAAAAATCAAAGTAAAGTGTACTTCTTACATGACAACGCCCGATCCCATATAGCTAAAGTGACTTGTGAAAAAATAATTTCACCTGGATGGACAGTCCTTCCCCACCCACCATATTCACCAGACCTTACGCCTGGTTTCCACATTTTTCGTTCGCTATCTCATTATTTAAAACACAAAAATTTCATGGATGAGGATCATCTGAAAACCGAACTCACCGACTTCTTCAATCAAAAACCGAAAGGGAAGGTATTATGTCTTTACCAACGCGTTGGCGACAGGTGATAGAAAACGATGGTGCTTACATTATTCAGAAATAATTGTATTTAGTTCTCTAAAAAATAAAATAATCTTGTATTGTGAGATGACGGGTTTATTAGTTGCCAACCTAATATATGTTTTTTTCTCCGATAATCCATTTTTACGTATTTAATGTAACACCTATACGTGACACACGGGCTACAAGTTTAGGTTTTTATCTATAGCCCAGCGTCACATATTTTGTGCCATTTTGAGAGAATGTTTTGTTATTTTGTTTTTATTTTTAAGTTAAATTTATTCATATAATCATGAAAAAGTCTTGGATTTTGGTAGTGGTTTTCTCCGGGAGACCATGGTAGCGAACGGGTTAGGCTTTGTTGCAATGATTATTTTATAATTTAAATATCATTAGAATCAAATCAAATAAATAGTTATTCTTAATTTAAAAACCTTAATTTTTTTGCTCTAATATATGTCTGTCTAATAAGCCTTTATTATCTTGAGCTATATGTACTTATATATGTCTTATTAAATAAAATAAAATTACTGAAATGTTGGCAACTATTTAAAATTTAAATTATACTAATGCCTTGCGCTTCTTAGTAGTTTTAAACTGTAACTATTCATTGTTTGTTTGACGGACTAGAAATACTTTTAGGCGTTAAGTTCATCATTGCAATTGAGTTTATGAAAGTTGAATAAAAATACATTTGATTAACTTAAATTAAATATAATAATTAAATGCTATCAACATCAAAATCGAATATCGAACAAAATATTGGTTATCGTGTAATTTTATTACAAACGAACAATACTTTGTTCGCTTTGTGATATCAACAATGCCTTTCACATAAATATAGGTCGTGTTACCTCATAGTGAATTATGATTTTCATTGACTGAAACAATTGTGAAGCATTAATTGGTAAGAAAACAAATAAAAAAATTGGTGGGAATTTCATTGCCGATCTATAGAAGAAAATGTCCGATAAATGTCATCCAGGCAGAATCTATTTACCATTTATTTATTTACCGTTTACGTTGTATGAGTATTTAGTAACATTTATAGTGTACCATGTTTAGTGTCATCGTCATGTCTCTGCCCTATTCCCACCAGGATTGGCACAGTGTGTACTACTCTTCCATAAGCCCTGAACTCTACTGGGGTCCGTACTGCTTTTGGCCATAGTTTTTACGTCCGGCCGCCTGCCTGACGTAACTTGGGGAATCCACCTTTCCTTCCCATCCCTTCCTTATTAAAAAAGCAGGGTGTATTAATTCTCGAAATTAATTACAATCTGCAAACGACAAGTTTTTAATTATGAATAACGCATTTTCCGGGATTTTCTTTATTTCATTTTCTCAATGATTAAGGAAGCCATAACACAGGCTGACATTTTCAGGTTAAACTTTTAAGTGGAACGGTTGCAACTTGAAAATCACTCGTAACTTTAATTCTGTAGTTATAGACGTTCGCTTTAAAGACGAAATCATTTTAAACTTCACTTTCAACTATCGTTTAACAACACGCAAATTATTAACGCCCGGTTTCTGAAAAACCACTAGTCAAACTGTTATTCAACTAACCAGGAGTGTTAATGTTATCGCCATGTCCAAACAGTATCAGATTAAATGCAAATAGGCGTTCAAGCAACCGAAACTATGTTAAATAATAATTAACTAATGGTTAATCGGAATTAAATTGATAGATCGTTCAGTAACCAGGTGTATGTAATTTATTTGTCTATATAATGACAATACAACATTATTGGATATAATTTTCACTACCTTGTTCCGTCATATAAATCCAAACATATCGTCAATAGATACTGTTACAATTTTAATAATCAAACTCTTTAACTGTATAAAATGTTTTCTATTAATGAAATTTTAACGCAAATCAATGACCTCGAAATTGCCTGAAAGTATAATAACATCTCAAATCTGGGCCACTGTAACATTACAGCCTGTGTACTGACTCATGAAATGGCATAATAAAGGGTCGCGGAGCAAGAAACGACATGCCTTCTTATTTTGGACTTGTTCCATATTCTCTTTCGTTATTATATTTAATAGAGTTGGATAAAACAGAATAACAGCTATTTTATGAAAAAAAAATCTTTTGTACACAAAAAATAAATGCTTAAAAATCATAGCTTAAAATAAATTGCTTAAAACTTTATGTTTAAAATAATAATAATAATAATATTCTGGGACATTATTCACACACGGCCATCTGATCCCAAAGTAAATAGAGCTTGTGCTATGGAAACCAGATAACTGATACATACATATATAGATAATTACACCCAGACACAAGACAAACAGACATGTTCATGCACACAAATGTTTGTCCTGGGTGGAAATCGAACCCTCGATCTGCGGCGTGAGAGGCAAATATCTTACCACTGCGCCAAACGGTCAGTTAATGTCAATGCATTTGGCAATATATGTAATAATACTGTTAAGGATGTAGATAGATGACATTCAGAGACAGAGACAGATAGAAATGGAAGAAAATGCTTTTTTAGTTGTTTTTTCTTTAAATTTAAATAAAAAATACCTGGCACATATCTAATGGGCTTAACTTAAATACCAGAAGGCACCCCACGCGTAATCTGAAGTATGAAGCAAGTATCACAACAATGTTAATAACTTATAACCGTGTTAAATTAATTGAAACCTTACAACGTAGTAATACAACAATGTTCAATTTAACACTAACAAGAACGTGTGACCTTAAATAAACCAACAAACTTCGTAAATGCGTATTCGTACAAGGAATATGCACGTATGTATAAAAACTGTGATTTATAAAGTTACGTCGCACGGTGGGACAACATACATGATTATAACCTTGGCATAGAACAATAAAGGGAAATAAACGTTTTTATAAAACATTTTATGCCACCCGGTTTTATGTAGTTATCTTTTCACCGAACGTATTAGGTCCCAAATGTGATCCTGTGGAAACGAATGGGTATTTGCGACCCTACTCAATCGCTTTGAGCTGCATTTACACCCTTTTGTCCTAGGCCGTATCTCACGGTCAATATGGTCACGACGGAATGGTTGGTAAGATGCTTGCCTTTCACGCCGCAGGTCGTGGGTTCAATTCCCACCCAGGACAAAGATTTGTCTGCATGAACATGTCTGTTTGTCTTGTGTCTGGATGTGAAGACCACCGGAGGACGGGCAGCACCATCCTTTTCTTAGTACGATGGAACGTACTGCGATCTCCAACCGTGGCGATTATGGCACATTTTCCCCAAATGCTGCGACCAATGGGGAGGCCTATATCCAGCAGTGGACGATCATAGGCTGAGATGGATAGATGGAGGTCATATTTCCTTTCTTTTTAATGTAACAAAATGTACCTAAATGACGCATATTTAAAATTTTATTTACCTTTGTCTTTGAGTTATAAAAATAGTCTTGTTATAATAGTTACCGTACTTTGAAAATTAACACTTAAATATTACCTCGGTCGATGATCGAACTCCAGTACTTCTGATTAACTGTTGAATACATTAACCAATAGGTCCACGCGTACTTGTGGTTGCGATTTTTTTTATAGTTAATAAACTAGCGCTTGACTACGATCACACCTGATGTTAAGTGGTGATGTGGTAGTAAAATGGTACGTACTAGTTTAGTACCAGTCTATTCACTCTTCTCTTAGTACCCACGTCATAATTGGACGGAAACACTGACACTGACATCTGTTGGCTATTATTTGAAAGAGATGTTATTGATAAAATGTTTATTAGATGATTCTACATGTTCGTTCATTCTAAAGGATAATTAGTCTATACAATTTTCTCACTGAAGTATGTATTGGGATAGATTTATCGTTTTCAATTTTCCAATAATAACAAATGTTTTTTTAATGTTCGATAGATACAATGTAATCACCGTTATCACATTTAAAATTACTTAATATTTTTTTTCTATGGACTATTACAAAATCATAGAAAATCATTATAAAGACCGTAGTCTTTGATAATACCTCTATATAACATATGATGACCCTTACCTTAACCTGTGACGGCGTTTATGACCGTAATAACTTGGCCTTAATTTCGCTGTCAACGGCAGAAATTAAGTCATAAGATTCAGTCTGACCTTATTTAATGATATGATTGATATTTGATGACGACATTGATAGGATAGGGAAACTTATAATATGTTAAATAATGCAGCGAGATACTCATAATTTTTTTTAAAAATATTTATTGATCGATTGATACACACTTTAAGTATGTAAAAAATTTTTGATTAAGATATTCAAACTAGTAACTCAGAGTTCGGCGATTATTAGGCGACCCGTTGCTCGTGTGCCCACTTTTCATATAAAGAAAATTATTCTGTAAGAGTGTGGTAATCTTTCAGGCTGGAGGAGTGAGTTGGTTTCACAGGGGAGGTAATAAGATCTCATAAAAGTGAAGTAGTCTTATATTTTTTATCTAGGTGATATTGATGAGAAATGGTCTTGTACCTAACATTTGATGAATTTGTTGGTTTGCCTTATCCGATAAAAAAATGTACCTTTGATGTCATGGAGATGCCTTGGTGACATAATAACACAGTTTCTGTGCACTTGCAAAAATATTGTATTGTTCAATTTTGTTGTGTTCATTAAAAAGAAACTTCAGTGAAAGCGCGGGGAAAAAATCGTGAAATTTCAGTGAAGTAAGTTAAGTTTATTGTTTGCCTTGAAAATTACCTTCGTTGTTAGCAGTACTTTCCACCGCCCGTATTAAAGGCCCTTGGAAATAAAGAAGGAAATCGCTTTAGCAGAAACCTTACAAGTTTGCAGCGTAATACAATACATCAATGTCTGCTTGCATTTTCTGAAGAGAATTTGCGACGGTGCGACGACACTGTTAAGCTCGAAAACGATGTGAAAAATTAGTTTCTAAGCGAGTTCCTCGTCGCCTTTCATGTTTTTAGTCATTAAACTTCTTTACAATATGTTGTCCTAGTTGTTTAAGAGTAACTGTTAAAGTCGGCGTATGAAAATGGATTCCTTGTCGTTATTCGACATAATCCATAAATAAATAGCCATGATTCGCAATAAAATAGGTCGTTTTTCGTGATTTCCAGTCATTAAATAATCTTTTAACGTTTTTTCTTTAACAAATCAAAACAGACTTAAAATTTATACAATTATTCCTTTTTTCATTATAAAAACAAAAAAGCTTCATTAACAATTAGAGGTGGGCGTTTAAACGAATTAAGTGAATAAACAAGCTTAAAAACATAAGCAAGTTTCGTTTTTAGTTATAGGTACCAATGCGTCACTAGCACGATTGATAATGAACCTTATTGCATGACTTTAGAATAGAACACAATTCGCCTTTTAAGCAAAGCCGTTTTTTTTTTCAACTATTTACAGTATCGGTTGCCATGGTAATGACTATAACAACTTTTTAACAAATGTTATCTAGTATTGAAATTCGTGTTCAACTTTGGGTATATCTTCCAAACCCAAGAACCAATGACATTAAAAATTACATAGGACCAACTTCTCGAATGTTTGTTTTCTAACAAAAGAAAAATTTTTGAAATCGGTATATAAATGACAAAGTTCTGTCGTAATATACAAAAAACTAACAACTTAATTCAGAATCTCCTTTATTGAAGTCAATTAAAAAAGATGTAAAACTGTTTACATAAATTATTGTGCATATCCGTTCCGTCCAGTGGTCTTTTGTAAGCAGCGAACATAATTTTTACGTGTTCTTAGTGGGTTTTTTTTAAATACACAATACAATTTGAATATTTTACAGTTGATTAGAGTTGTGTCGTCTTATTCCTGAACAAAGAATTCATGCCCGAAGTTACACAGGCGGACTCCGTCGTATATTGCGCCGGCACTCCTTCCGTATTGTTATTCAAGGAGGACCGTAAGGGCCTCAAGAGTGGAGATACGCTACGAACTACGAAAGCTTTGATGAAAACTAACAGACAAGATGACTGTATAATAGTTTCTCTATTAACGTGTGTCCGAATTAAATATACAATTTTGAGAAACGTGTATAAGATACGGTACATACATATGTATAAATACGGTAGCAAATATCAAGACTGTACGCTGCAACTTTAATTAAATTCTCGGTGATTACATCAATAACTGCTAATTTTACAATTTACTTTTTTTGTCTTAAAATATTTTTAAGTCTTGAGATATCTGCAACATACTAACATTATGCTAGAAAATTAAATGACTAGATTTGGACGTAATTTCAAAGACAGAGAATGAGCTCCACAGTCTGAAATAAATATTGGTCTCTCGATTTCATATGGTGGTGAGACACAAAAGAATCCCTACGCTATAATATTGTACTAACAATTTGTTATAGCATGTAATAACTCGATTTAAACGAAAATCATGTACTTTTATTTTTACATTTTTTAATATCCCTGGATCCTGTACTCACTCTTTAAGTGTCGATTTGGTCAAAGTATACACACATTAATCTCTACCTATCGACACTGTTTCATACCTTACATATATATTTCCACTCCTGCCTGCATTTTGGGCCACTTGAGAGCAAATTATTCAAAGTCACGCCGCCACTTTAACTTCACTCTTCTATGTCCGCATTTCTACATCATTTTCATCTTTAACATATCATGTGCTTTCTTGACCACCCTGATAAAAGACATAAGAACTTATATAAATAGATTTAATATGTTATTTATGTTTGTACGCCGAGGTAAGCTAGCTAAAGTGTCTCATTTCTTCTCTTAATACCATGAGGACACAAAAGCTACGTACCACATCAAAGCCCCTTTCATTGCCCCAGTCATATTGTTGTTGTACGAAGCACTTTTGATGTTCCCTGCGGCGGAGTTTAGCTTTATGTAAATGCATGAATGAAAAAGGACGCTTTTTTAAAAAAATATGTAGTTATGTTTAAGAAACAAAATATACAACTGTATTCTTGGTACATTTACATAAAAATTATGTCAGATGTTAATTTTGACTAATTACGTGTGTGCTATTACCACGATCGTAACGTAACGACAAACCAATCGTATGAATTGGTGTTAAAAATTTAATGATACGCAAACGAGTAGCGAGTCGCCCAAAGTTAAGTGATCGCCGATGCTCATGACCATTCACGAGTCCGGATAAACTGCGGATGCGTTGTTCTAATCGTTTATAATAACAATTAATATGGATATAACCCGTGCTGCACGCACCAACAGACTATCACGTCCAAGCAACGGCGAGAGCAGAATGTGAAATAGGGATCTGCTAGAAGATAGATGTTGAGAACATAAAGAATATATGGAAACAAGACGATAGTTCATAGGAATTTGTAGCGGAAACGGTAATAGAAATAAATAAGAAGAAATAGCATGCTATGCATGCATTTAGAAACAAATGTTAAAAGTATATATAAATAGAAATTGCATTAGTTTATGTACGTACGTTACTATGTATACTATATACGCAGTAAAAATTTAGAATTGTAGTCAAGGAACTTCTCCCTTCCAAATATGGCGGGGGTGGTGTAAAAGCGGTATAAATGGAAAAAAATCAGATAATACATTTTTCTGTTTAACAATCGGACAGAATTTAAACAGTGTTCACATCGGTTAACAGTGACAAGTTCTCCATTTAGAAAATTGCAGGCATCTTTATATAACACACATTGTGTCAAATTACAGTGTCGAAGTGTTGAAGTGATAAGTTGAAAATATTGAGTTTATTGTAATGAATAAATAGTGACCCGACTGCTGGGATTACATGGAAGTGTTCTTATGTAGCAAATCATGGTAAGTTTTTATTAACATTTATTGTTTTTATACTATAAACTGACAAAAATGTATTTAACAATTATGACAGAAATTAAAAATATGTATATTCAACTGGAATATTATAACGGTGTTAAATCAATATTGGTGAAATAATATTGCTGCAATTACATTTTACATCTGGTCCATATCTTTTCGCGCATAGGCAATACCAAATGTAATTGAAAACCTCACAATAGCATAGCAATTATGCGAAAACAAAGAATCATCTTGTTGGTATTTCACATTTCCTATTGCCAGCCAATGATGTTTTACACAATTGGGTCAATTATTCGTATCGATAAATACTATACAAATATCTACGAACATTATAATTTAAATCACACTTTTTTTTAATTAATTACGCAAGGATAAAAGTTACATCAGTTACAATATGTTTTAAGAAACGTGAATGAAATCAATCAAAAATATTCTGCCAATGCGTATAATATTTATATTAAAAACCTTTTGCATAATTAAAAAAAATACAATAAATACGGCGAGTGCGTCAAGCTTATTGTTTTTTTTTTTCTAATGCACTCTAATATCTCATAATACACTCTAGGAGCTAACATATATACATACAAACATACGTACCCGCAAAAAACAGTACCCTCCTTTCGGTAGCGCAAAAACGACAAACACTTATGTCAGTTTTTTTTTATTTCTAATTGACTATTATAGTCATTACAGAAATACAAGTATAATTTAACGGCGATGAAACAATTACAAGTCCAAAACAATCAAATTTCAAATTAAAATTGACAATATGGCCATTAATATTGTGCAAATACTACAAAAAATCGCTCCCATGTCTCACGGTAGGAATAACATGCAATGCTGCAATGGTTTAACTTCGCACTTCCTCAATTACAAAGGTCAGCTTAGCACCAACACCTGCTCGCTGCGCCCACGCATGGATATTTGATGGGACAATTAACTGACTTATTAAAAATTGCATGTGAAATGTAAGATATTTTTATTTACAAAAGAAGAAATTAAGAATTGTAAAAGAACTGTGTATCTAGCGAAAACCTGTATTAAGTAGATACTAATGAAGTCTAAAAAGTGTAAACATGGATGTGGGATACAGACCATCTACGAAATTAAGACGAAAGAATTAACAATTGGATTTTATGTGTTTTAACACTCACACCCGTAATCTAATAGAAGTAGGCTCAGGTCAAAGATTTCTATCTTGGGCGACCCTAACACGTCCTAGCCTCTCTTGCTTCTTCTACATTCGTACATCTACGCACAAACATCCTCATCGATTATGTGTACTCCTTAGAATGTCAAATTTTATCATTGTAAGTTTTTAATTTTACAACATCGAAATTAAAACTTTGACATATTCTCATTTAAGATAATTAATCTTTTGTTGATAGATACTTATCAAAAGTACACATAAAAAATAGTCTAAATTTTTAGACAATCATTTTGCTGAATGTAGTATTAAGATGAAATACAACCAACACCGCTTGTAGTAGCAACTCTTGAAAATTTATAAAGCGGGCTTCAGGGTAAATTAAATGCTCAGCATATTTTAATCTTCGTGAAATTAATTTTGTACAGGCCAGAGGCCAGAGTTGAGAGTGGGCGAGCGGCATAGAATACTTAAAAAAAATCTAAAATGCGTGATGAATATTAAAATGTGAGGAGACGAGCAATGCGAATTTCTGTTTCAAGGCCATTTTAACATAGTTTTATTTTTATTTATTTTTTTCATTCCAAATTTATAGTGGATAATAAAGCCGGAAATAGGAAACCGAAGATATCTATTATGTGTCGAACCGTGGTAGAATCGAACTCGGTCGAAATTATTTTGTATTAATCTAAATCAGTCTTTTACAACCTTGAGTCGCGAAATCTTTGTAAGGAGATCGCGAAGCCTCAGTAATTAAAAACAAGAAAGTTCAAAAAAATATTTTAAGGCAATGTGGTGACATTCATGCATTAAAGAAAATAAACAAAAATCGAAAAAGATGAACATTTCATTACATTAACAAAAGGTTGCGCTTGCTTCTTATTTACCAATTTGTTCCATCGCAGATACATTTTTGTTGTAATTAGAATAAAATCTTTATTAAGCGTTCTAAATTTAAACGACTTCTTTGTTTTGATTTGAACCATTGATAAAAACGTCAATTCGAACAAATAGGAGGTGGCAAATGGAATCAAACACTTCAAAACATCTGTAATTAATACTGTATATTTTTATTTTCTCGTTAATCAATATGCATCAAAATTTAAAAACTTGAATTCAAATTGCAACATTCTTTTAGGAGCAAGTAGGTTTTCCTTTTTGTTGTTTACATATTTATCGATATTAATCCACTCGGTTATCAAATCATGAACTTAATTAAAATGTTAGTAGTGAGATGAGAAACAGGGGAGTGTAGTAGTGAAATAATTGTAAATACAAGAGGGTCGGACCATCGAAAAGGTTGTAAAACACTGATCTAAGTTATTGGAAAAAGAGCGCCAATTAAATTAAAAAAAAAATGTTAATTATTGAAAATGACCAGTTTCATTTTGATTATTAGTGTCGTGATGATGACTCCACTAATTTTTAAATCATTGAAGTCGAAGCAAATTCATTTATTTGTTGTAAGTCGCAGTTTTACTAATTTCTATCATATAAATAATCGAAAGCATTTAGTCTCTGCAGAATTAATAATAAAGTTACACACTGAACCTTTTTATTCAACGACGTTAAAGTAAATGTAACGTAAAGAATTTCAAATTCGCTATAACTCGACCATTTAAAAAAATCTTATTATATTAAAATAAATATGTAGTGTTAAGAATATAATAAAACTAGAAAAAAAGAGTGTACATATCACATACAAATTAACACACACACTGGCGCTTTATTCACCTTCAATTTGTTACATAGGGTTTTCTTTGTTTCCAAGGTAAGCAGTAACTCTTTTTGCACGTTCTCACAAACGTACATACTCATGTTTTTGTTGCAATATCGGTTTCAAATTTCAATCCAATCTACTAGGAACAACTTACAACGTAGCTTTAACCGGTTTTACGATATAATTAATAATAATAATTAAAAACTTGAGCGTAGAGGAAAGTTTAAAAATTGACGACAACCCAACGTTCTTATCAGAAACATCAGAAATAAATAACTGTTTTATTTTTTGTTTACAATCGATTATAACAATTTATTTATTTATTTATCTGCCATACAACAATCAACTTAAAATTGACTTCTATTGTGGAAATACAAATAAAACAATATTGCAATTACTAATGGTCTCCGCACTAGCAGGAGCAATTTTAAACAAAAATAATTTACGAACTGTTAAAACCTTCGCTTCAGCAAACTACTACTGTTGGAAATTGAAATGTTTTTTTAACATCACTTACAGCACGGACCTTTGCGCTTTTTCGATTGCCATCTTAGTAATCTCCATTTTAATTAAAAACTTTACTTTCTCTTAAAAATAGGGCAATGTCTAGCTATTTTGTTTTTCAATGCTTAAAAGCGCTTATATATTATTATATTTACTGTAACTGCTATTCAACTTTACAATTGTTAAGTTTTTCATTTTTTTTGTAACATCATGAAAGATAAGAGGATTCTTTTCCAGTCAGGGCAGATTATATAAATGTAAGTACAGCACTGAATGGACTTTTTTCTTTTTAATTCGTACAACGTTGTTTAAGCAGTTCATTGCAATGGAACGAGACAACGCTATGAATTTTTTAATACGCAATTCATTTTAGTGCTGCGACTTATTACTTTATTCCTTCAGCGATCCTCGTTTCCATTACTGTCATGATTATCTAAAGATATTCTTTCGATTTGTATTTTAAAGTAACTTAAATTTGAAATTTGTTTTTATGTATTCAGACATATTAACATTAAAATCCCTCTATTTTCGTCTAAATTATTCAAGTCATTTGAAATGCTTTTCATCAGACTACTTATAAATAATTGTTAGAAAGTTGATAATCTGGTAAATACATGCAAAATTACTGCATCGTAATCTTTTTTCGGATTCGGAAGTTAATTCGCGGCATTCAGATTTACGGCAACAAATATCCTTGACTATCTAAAAACTATAAAAGTAAATAGAACAGAAATAACGCACGCCGCAAGGTCGGCCCACTTCATTCAATTGAATGATTATACCAAAGTGATTGACACACCGCTGTTCTTTTACAGTTAGTGTGCATCCATACTATGTATATTTATAGTCACTGAACATGTGGGAGCGATAAAGATAGCTTAGCTCGTTCTCGGATCATAAATATCGGCCACAACTAGAAGAATTGCAAATGCATCACAATCTTATATGAGGTGAAAATGTAAACTGTGAATTGAACGGTTTTTTTTTTAATTTTGAATCAAACATAAGTGACAACGTCATACACATACTTCCGTCGCTGCCCTACTACTAAGTTACTAGTTTCGGCATCTTAGAAGAGAAGTTAGCCGATGTACAGTATAGTCATTTAACTCACATTCGCAGCTATGTTCATCCTGTAAACTTTCTGACTGGATTTGCGAGCGCATTTCATTAAATCGGTAACGTCATTCCTGTCTCTTTTCTTCAACGTGCCTAAAGAAGTATTTAATTTAAAAAATGCAAGAAAGAAAGAATAGGAATTATTCTTTGAGTCCACGGTTCATTCATCTCGTTTTCGAGATTCTAAGGTTTCCCTCGGAAGTATGTATAAATTTAAATCATTAACACTGGTCTTTTTTTGGTACCTTTTGTGGAATTATATTCACAAAAATACCATTTGATACCAAATAACTTTTGTACACATAATAACGGATTGTGGTTACTATTTCTTATCACAACTAAAATCGACGTAAAACCTTTTTTTTTATTTGTTCAAGATATTTTTATTTAAAATCTCGAAGAATAGAAAGCCTTTTAAGAACTTTGACTAAGGAACTGTCTTCGCGGAAACAACTTCGAAGTTTCAATTGCAAGGAAACCAATTGTAGAATAGAATTCTTGTTGTGTGAAAAAGATAAATTTTCTTTATACTGAACTATTTATTGTTCTTTATTTTAGACGTCTTACAAATTAAGTTAAATTTTTGCGATAAATTCAGAGTTATAATCGAAAAAAAAAAATGATGAAACTCTTCTACAAAATAAACGAAATTCTGAATTATGATCGGAATATTTTAAATAATAACATGAGAATTGCAGAATTGTCAGGTCTATCTATAGGACGCCCACTTTAAATTAAACCCACCCAATTAAAATGTTAATCTATTTCATACTTGTAGTAGAGTGTTAAGTATAACTAAGTCAATAAAATTACTCACACTTGCAACGTTCTAGATTATTAGATACCTTTCATCGCCGCAAAATCTATTGTCAATGCAAAAGTCAATCGCTTTAACTGAAGCCCATAAATATTATAGCTATAAAATATTCTTTCATATTTTTGTATTCCATTAGTAGAAGTATTCCATTAGTTTGTTAAGCATTTAAAAGGTTGGTTATTATATTCAGTTTACAATGAAAGGGGTCGAAATATTTAATACAAAATCAATACTGTACTAATAATATATAAAATTTATATGTATGATTGATTGATATGTATGATATTTTGACGCTGGCAAAGTCCAGCTAGCAACTGCTTACGTAATATAAATTGTACAGCATTACATATAAATATTTAAAATACATTGAGTCGACAAGTGACACAAATACTCTCGTTAAAGTAACGCGTAGCTCTCACATGTAGGAGCGGAGATAACTCGGTTTTAAATTACGTTCCTGTAATTTGGAAAATGCGTTTATAAAATCCAATGTAATTAAAATGAATAATAAATAACGACTGATTTTCTGTAGGCAGTTTTTTTAATTTCACACCATAGAGAAAAATGATAAAAATAAAACGTTTCTAACATATCAACTTCCTTCATAGTATGTACATATTAAATTTCTTAATTAACTTTTTTTAATCTACTATTTATGCCCTTACCTTTTACGATCCTAGGAAGTTAGTTATTAGAAAATGTAAAATAGTTAAAAGATAAAAACTTCAACACAAAGATGAAGACACGAAGTTTTTATTTTAGAAAGTAAAGCAATGAATTTTCTTAGCCTCGAAGCCTTTTGTATAAAGAAGTACAAATCGACTCCATTTGCTGACGCTAAAGGATCAAACTTTTCCATTTTACTTTTCTGATTATTGTTGCAAAAACATTCTATTAAAAAGTAAATTGTTGCACAACTCACTTTTTTAATACAAAGAGGTTATAGAGTATATAAAGTGGATTATTTATGTATAATGTCTATAATGAACTGTATATATTACTCCAAACATGAAATATTAACTCAACTCGTTCTCTGGGGAAGAGAAAGGCAATATCGCTAAGTAATTGTTTAATATATCTGTCAATTACCTACGTCCAAATTAATTCAAGCCGTAGTTTATAACGTTAAAAGTAATTCAACCTTTCGGTTACCAACCCCTTTCCAAACCCTTTTCATGTCTGTCGATACACGAATCGCTTATTTTAAGAAAAAAAAATTTTTTTCTATCGAGTTTTTACTTTTCTATCGAGTACTATAAAATTCCAGCAAAATAATAAGGAAATAATTATCGAATAAATTGATGTTATATCATAAAAAATGTTAGTTATAGATCACATGACTTGGGCTAACCTTTTTTACTTTTTAAGTCTATCTATCAATGTATATCTTTTGAATATCCATACACGCACTACAGTTGTCAAATGTGTCAAATGTGTGTATATCTCTCTATGCGTCGGTTACGTATCTACTCTACCCAAAAACGAGTATTGACTAATTACTCAAAGCAATTCGCCTTTCATAGATTAGTCCCCAATCAAGTAATCCTAAACAAACTCACTTTAGTTCTTCTGTCCTTCGACGTGGGGGACGATTTAATTTCCTCATTCTCCGGCGGTCCCGGATCCGTATTACTAAGCCGCTTTTTGCTTTTTTATATTAGGTATACATATAAGTTATGATAACGAAATTTCACTGAAAATGTAGTTTTAGTGGTTGAAAAGTGAATTTTTAATAATGAATTAAAATTATTCGCAGTAATTTAGCAGAGGAGTATTTATTCTTAGAGAAATTAGTTAATAATTTTGCCCCGTAAAATTCTGGGAAACTGGCGCCATCTAGTGAGTATCTTGTTATGGACTTTTTTTTTTAATGTATTTAGGGAAAATTATATCAGGATAAAGTTTACCTACATAAATGCTCAACATTTGTTATTTTTGAGCCTCTACTTGTTTTTGCAAGTGGATCTGGGTGATACAATACTGTACTTTCATGACGATACCTTTTGGACTTGAAAGTAGAACTATTTTTATGCCTTATTTTAAAATGAAACATAGTTAAAGTATAATATATAAACATATATTAAAAAAATCTTTAATGCCATTTTAGTGGAAAAAGATTTTAGTAAAGGTACCTTGAAACAAGGCACATATGTTTCATGTCTTACGCCTACTATAATGTCCATTCTAAACAAAGTCCCTATCGGAAGCTTGAAAGCTTAAAAGAGAAGGAATTAAAAAGACCAAAGAGATAAAAAAGTAATTTGAAGTACGGTAATACACATAAACTTTCGGAGACTTCATTTGTTTTGCTTATTTAGTTAAAAAAAAAACAAAAGACTCTTTTAGCCCAGCAAAGACAACACTTAAATAATTACCAGTTGACAGGACACAAGACACTACATAACTAAACTAGAAACTGCACGTCCATAGCGTAGAAACAAGTTTTTCGAGTTTATGTACATTATGCGTATTTCCCGCCCTCGACATAATTAAACCTATGCATTGCACTTAGAAGGTCACGTTGCAGTTTCAAGGACAAACATCACTCGCCAAACGTTATAGACTTTAAAAGAAAAAAGGGGAACCAAATATACGGGCGGAATAATAAATTAGATGTATATATGTATTTTACTTCTGAGATTTGTCTGAAGAGTGAAGTGCAGCAAGGCCCCATCAGCTCATGGAGAGTTCACACACTTCCTCCTAAAAAGAGGCGTTTCAGGAATAAGTGGCTGTGTTGAATATATATTTATATATATATATATATAT
>DWLR01002137.1:0-16178 GCA_018246295.1 Papilio alexanor hazarajatica | reverse complement strand
TATAAATATTATATATTTATATTATATAATAAATATTTTCTAAATTAATGTCCTTTAAAATAATATTTTAAAATTTTTTGACAGTGATAGAGTCCGCAATATCTGTCGCTGATGGCCCACGACCGGTGCAATACCACGCCCTAACAGAAGGCAGGCGTGAAGAAGTATTCTGCGTTTCGTCTAAGGAGTGAAGTGCCGGAAGCCTAATTTTAGTCTCCTACCTAGTTTAGTAGTTTAGTTAGTAAAAAGGATTTTACGGAGAAGGGGATGGAAGGGATAAGGAAATATCAATTTTTCTGCCTATCTATTAAAGATAGGCAACGTATCTGCAACTTGCAAATGCTTGTTGCAGATGTCTACGCGTAGCGGTCACTTGGGTGACCGCTTGCTCGTTTGTCACCGTCTGGTATATTTTTTTATTAACTTGTTATTAAAAATTAATGTACTACTACAGAGGGAACGAGGGGTCGAAACATTCATCCATTTTCTTGTAAACGAGTCAGTTGTAAAAACAGCGTAAGGTGAGAAATGTATTTTTTATCGGATTTGTTGTAATTGTGTGGAAATTGTGAGATAAAATTAAGTGGAATTGTATAATATGGATACCTAATTTTATAAAGTATTGTGGAAAAAGGTTAGTTTCCGTAAACATTTTGGAATTTATGAGAAATTTGGTTATAGAAGCCTGTTGGCTCATTCGGCATCAAATGTCAAAAAAGAAACTAAAAGTGAGGGAGAAAATGTTCAAATAGTTGTGTGTTGCTTTATAAAGTATAGATTCACGTACAGACATTGAACTCGCCTCCGAGGGAAGATAAGCTTTAATGAAAGATCCAAACTTTGCACTCCGTCCAAGTCAGCGAACTTCATATTTCGCACCTCCTCTACCGACGATCGTTTCACCCTCCGATGCTGGGGAGCTGCCACCTGCACGGCTGCGACACCCGCCGCGGACGGGCTACAAACTGTTGCATATTTAGCATGGTATACCTAACGGCTTAAGAAGATAACGATTTTTCGTTATAGTTATAGTCTTTGTGCCTAAGGCTTTAGAAAAATGATTGGATAATGATTTACTTATTTTGAAAAAAAAAAAAAATATATATATATAAAACTATTTTTTTCTTTATATGTACAGCTATGTGTTGCCCGCGGCTTCGTTTCTTATTTTCCTCTCCCATTTTTTTATATAATTTATTTCGTGTACATGTCTATCTACATCTGTCAAAACTTTGCTATTATCAAAACAAATAACGTTACCATAGCAACCTATATTATAATGAAGCTTTTGTAGATTTTCTTATTCCTAAAAAAGAGAATAAATGGAATTAAAAAAAATTAATAACCGTCCACGGAGGATAGTCTTGTAACGATACGTTGAGCAGTTTTCACGTGATTGACGCACAAAAAATCTGTTTCCGTTGTATTCTTATGATATCCTTGTTAATACAGGTTGGTCACCTAGACTAGAGGGTAGGCAGAGGTCCTAACGCACGTTTCTAGTTTTTTTTTATTTCTACAAAACTACTACCTGCTATTCGCAGTGGTAGAGTCCGCAACAATAACGTTTATTGCTCGAACGGCCGTCCGTTTTGCTGTCTATTTCCTCCTCTGTCTATATCCTCTGTCTATTAAAGGTATGCAATGCGTCTTGAACTCACAAATGCTTATTATAGACGCATCTATAATAAGCATTTGTGAGTCTATGCGCATCTATACGTGCGTGCGTAACTTGAAGATGACATGACCAAAGAGAACGTTGCAAAAATGACCTATCACTCGTCTTTATACGCATAAATTATAAACCTAGTTCGAAACCTTTTTTCACTCGTTACATATACACAAAGAAAAATTTTTATGTCCGTTCCGAACGATTCAGACTAGCAGAGGAGTGTGGAAGGCGTTGGGGGAGGCCTTTGTCGAGCAGTGGACTGATACAGGCTGATCATGATGATAATGATGATGGTGAAATAAAATAATATATGTACGAAAATTTAAATAAAAGCGTACGTATGGTAAAGTAAAACAAAACCGATGTATGGCAACGGCGGAGGACTGGTCGGAAGTCTTTTTAATCGGAAAATATGGCACCATTTGACACCAGTAACTTATAACAAAAAAATTTATTGGGTCAAGTAATTTATTGTGTGAGAGATGTCTGTGCGGTGCGGGCGGGGTCGCTGCGAGCGCAGTGCGCGCTGTTCGAGTACATCTCAGTTCCTATTTGTCAACTGTCTCTTTAATGTAGGTATATGTTTATATCTGCAATAAATATTCTTGGGTAAAGACCACAAATGACGACCTGTGACGTCAGATGAGAATTTGCTGCTGACTTGAGCTAATAAACATTTTTAAACAGCAGTTTACTGCGTTCTTTTCATGTTTCAATCTTGTATGTTGAAGGTTCCTGTGTAAACATACGCGTCGCCTGCGACCCGGGGCACGGGCCGGTGTTTGCACCGGACGCAGTCGGACTTGTCGAGAATTAGATTTAGCCCCGGTCAAACAGCCTCCGCCGCCGGCGTCGCCAGTGCAAATTTATAAATTGCCAAGCCCGCCCTGTGCCCGCGGCGACCCCGCGCTCTACGTCGCTCCGGCTCCTTTATAATTAAAGGGTGCGCCACGTGCACGCCATTTATCATCGCATTTTAAATTAGAGCTGCCCTGCACCAATATCCGCGGTGACACAAATCTGGCAACCCTTCCGCGGCGCCCCGCGGCTCCCCGCGCCATCCCGCGCCGCCGCGGGTTCGCCCAATCGGGCGGCGCCGCATCTACATATCATCTACATAGCATTTACATACGACCGTCGCGCATACGTGCGCACACACGCGCGTTCTCACTCCCTTCACTCGGCGAGACTTGACGACATGCATACCTACAGCAGTTCAGGCGACCTGGCATAAGCGCAACTTGATTACCATGTTTGCATATTTTTAATGATGAGGCTTTTAACTTTTTGACTAATCTGTTAGGACTGGTACTGAATGATCATATCATTCTCAGCGAAAAATGTAGTCGTCGATAACGCAGCGATCGAATCAGCCGTCAGGCGTCCCGCCCGCACGCGCGGCGGTCGCGGGCGGACGGCGGGCGGCGAGCGGGGCTGCACGCCGTGCAGCTGCAGCGGCTAATATTGATTAGGCGCCCCCCCGTCCCCCTTTCTGTCGCCGATGTCGACCCCCGCGCCCTCTTCCAGCGGCCGTAATGAGGTCTCCTCTCGCTGAAACGAGTATTCGCAATCTCGACACGAATATTAATGAACTGACGACTGTCGGGCCGTGCTCCGGAATAAATAGCTCTGCGAGTGCGCGACCATCGATGGAGCGGGCGTCGGACCCCGAGACTGTATACGCGCTGCCCGAAGTTGGCGGGCAAGGTACTCCTGTTCGTGCTCGGCCGCTTCGCCCTGTTCCGGCAGTGACTACTCTTAGAATTGCCCATTGTATCAGAGAGTAATTTGTGGTTCAGATTAAATTTTAACTTTGCTTGCAGAACACTAATAAAAAGAAACTATAACATGAATATTTGTTGATGGTGCGGGTAGAAAAATAAAAATATAGCTTATGTTACTCGCTGATAAAAGAGCTTTCAATATTGAAAATCATACATTGCATTGCTGCGACAAAAAAATTACACAATAAAAAACGTAATGCGCACTGCGCCTAACATGCGACCTGGGTAACCAAACTCTTAGGAAACGAAATAAGAAATGTCTTTAACCTTAATATACAGTGTACTCGTACTAGAATCTTACACCGCAACCTATTACGTATTTTGTTCGGAGATGACATGTACAACGGGCTTCCGTTTCCACAGATTCATTGGCTAAAACTGTGACGACTTAACCCAACTTACCTATTTACTTATCTGAAGTTCTTAGTTTAAACACTAGAGGGCTTCAAAGATGTTGAAAATTATATTTTTTTTTGACTATTATGCACTGATATTTTTGTAACCGTCTGTAATCTCTGCTAATTTATTTGGATAGCTGCTCTAATTTGCAAAATTTTAGCTCTCTTACAACCATTATCATAATAATGAATATTTTAGTTCATTCCGCTATCACGAAATACTGTCGTCGCTCACATTTTCGGCTTACTGGAAATGTATGGATAAATCAGCATAACGAATGAATATAATTGCCTCAATGACTTTGGACAACAAAATAATGTATATAAGCGCATCTGAAATGGTTGGAACTTTGGCAAGTATCGTTCAGAGATGGTTATATTTAGTGAATATTATAAAAGTAGTTATGTGCAATGTTTACTGAGCGTTATAAAGTGAGGGTATTGTTCTACAACCAGTGAGAGATATCATTACCTAGATTGCAGCGATATTTCAACAAAAATTTATTATAATTTTGGTCATAGTAAGTGGCGTTAAATCGTCATATTTTTGGTCCGTTCCGTCGTACACGTCGTCCATGCGTCACGTCGTCCATGCGTCACGTCGTCCATGCGTCACGTCGTCCATGCGTCACGTCGTCGTATACGTACACGTAACAAAAAAAATAGAAAAAGTTAAGAAATTAGAAGTATTCAGTGGGGGGGGGGACTGAGGTGTTTTCAGGACCTCTCTTTACATTTTTTTACTGTTACATTTGTTTAAATACTAATAAAAATCGTCGTGGAGCCAAGCCCCAGCTGCTCCGATTGGAACTATAACAAGGTTGATTCAGTCGTTCGATGACGTCGCGGGGCCCGTTCCTTGATCTATGAAACTAGAAGAGTGACCATTTGTCCACGCAATTTCAAAAGTTTTAATGATCATGCATTAACTTTTTTGAAAGTATAAACTGGCAATAAAATTGAATAAACTTTATGAAAACTTTTTAAAAATCGTTTAATGAGTTTATGAAACTGGCAATATTTGATTTTTAACCTTCTTATAAAAGTAGGAGGTTTTCAGTTCGATTGTATTTTTTTTATGTTCGTTCGAACGTAGTCACTCATGAACCGATTGCAATGTTTTGTTTTTTTGTTGGAAATTGTTTCTCTAATTTCTAATTCATAAGTCCCGTTTAACGTTGTCATTGAACCTTAGGTTCCGAAGATATACCGTAAGTGGACACAATGGTACTCTTAAGCCTTTTTTGAATTTAATGAACCCGCAATGAGACATAGCGTGACTGTAAATAACTTACAATTAAACTAGGTGTTGTCTGCGGATTCGAACGCTTTCGTTACTTATTTCCCTATCTAAAAGTTTTTGTAATTTGATTCTGCGTAGGTATATTAATTTCGATATTAGATAACTTATATTAAAGTGTTATGTTGTCGCCATTACCATTGCAACCAATATTGTAAATGATGCTTTTTTCTATTTCTTTTCCCTAAAAAAGAAAATAATTGATATTATAAGTCGGTTTTATTTTTATTAAAAAACGTTAAAAGATTATGTGTATAAGTAGTAAAATATCGCCCTCAATGTGCTTCATGTAATCAAAACTACCATACATCGGTAGCTGCCACAGAACGCTCACAATCGTCTGCACGCCCCGCACCCCGCACCCCGCGCACGCAATCGCGGCTCGTTTATATAAAGTATTAATAGGTTTTTTATGGGTGAACGAGCGCGGGCATTGTTCGCGGCCCGACGTCTACTAGTTAAAGGGATTAGCCGGCACGCGGCCGCGGCGCGCAACCCTTGCCCTGCGCGCCCGGACCCCGCGCCCGCGCCGCCCAATTGAAAATGCAAATGCACCGCTAATGCAACACGCAACATGGCGGACTATCAATCGCGACGACGCTCCCCGCGCAAACCGCACCCCGCTCTATTTAAATATTACAAATTGAATAACTTTATGACTATATACTAACAATGTTGGGGAAAGTTAATCTGGGGCCAAAGAAAAAAATTTCAAGCACTAGAAATTTTCTTTATTAGACTTCTTTTATTTTTAGTCATTAACTACAATTTTCGTCAAGAGAAAAATTCATAAAAGAAATAAAAAAAAAACAATTTTCAAAAGCTATCTTATTACGGTTTTGCCCCAAAGCATGTCTAAAACGAGACTGCCCGGATGGCGCAGGTTACAAATTTATGCTGTAAAGGTGAGTGGCATAGTTGGTAGGGGAAGACCCAGAAAAACTTTCAAAGATCAAATCAATGACATCCAAAAGAAAGGCGGTATAAGCAGCGCCCGTGGCCGCCGAGCGTGTGTCTGTATATGTGTGGATGTGGAAGAGGCGAGAGCGGTGTGCCAGGACCGCGCCAAGTGGAAATGCGTAATCTCTGCTTACCCCTCTGGGTTACAGGCTGTTTATGCTCCATTTTATTAATTTAGAAACATTTTTTTACTTTTATTTACAGCGTCAATCGAATGACATTTCATTAGCGCCGTGGACGGTAACACTCTCAGCTCGTAACCGCGTAGCGTTTGGACGCGTACTTGCGTAGCATCGTAGCATCGCGTCAGGTGACCACGCGCATTACGGGCAAGCTAAAAAGTTTTCAATTTATTAAGTTATTTTTCAATGATGCTAAGTATTTGACTAAGTCGACGGGCGTTTGGATCAGTCGTCCCAAGCAGGCTCCGATCCCGGGGACTCAGCACGCCTCGATCACGATCTAAAAAATTCGGGCCCGCTCGAGCGGCTCATACTTAATGAATACTTAACAAATTTCGAAATCATGTATGCATATGAATCGTGCAGCACCGGTCTGAGCGCAGGGTGCGTAAAGCAACACCGATACATCAAATAAATATGGTAATGGTCTCCAAAGTATAGCGAGATGCGTTCAAGTGCGCTTTGTTGTTTCGGAGAAAGCCGGGGCGCGCCGGTCGGTGGCCGCTCGAGTAAATACGGAGCGCATAATTCGATCGCGGCACACAAAGGCCAGCGAATATCTTATTCAAAGTGGCAATACCGCGACGCCTAAACAAACAGGAGCCTCGCTTCCTGAACGTAGCGCCGGCCACCACTACCGCGCTGCGCCTCGAGAGGCTTCTCCGCGCCCGCTGTTTACTCACATTAGCATCACAAAGCTCGGCGGCCAGCTTTCGGACGCTACTTCGCATTGAAATTGTAAAATTACAGCAAATAGTGGATACCCCGCACCCTCGGACTACAGGCTCAATCTCGCCAGGCGACCGGACGTCCGGCGGCCGCGCTCTCCGCTCGCCACGTCCGGCGCCGCTGAAAGTGATCTCGTCGTCTCTTACTTTCGCTTGAACTGTGAATGCTTCAACACCAGAATAATTACAAATGACATGATTATCGCCACTCGATGCCTGAGCGTTGTGAATATTATTTAAGCGTAGAGTCGCCAGTAGGATTTGCACCATTAATGGGTGGAGGAGACATCTTTGTATAATTAATTTGTTATACATAAAAGTCTCCCAGCATAGCACAATGAGTTGACTCGTTCTTCGTGATCTTTGCAGTTTCTTGTCGTGTGACAGAGCGATTTTAGCTGTATTGGCTCATCGTAAAGAATTAATAGCGCCCGCAACTTCATACCTTGCGCGTGGATTGCTTCAACGGATATATGTATGTATGTGTGCGACGACATAGGCCACATGACGCGAGTCGCTCGAACTTTCCGTTTCGACTAGCTACCAACGAACTTTTTTTTATATAAATCGAATCCGATGTCAGAATTCGCGCATCGGAGCCGAACCCGTCGCTCCCCTTTTACTATTAAAAAAATTAAACAGCTTTTAAACGCACATCGCGTTCGGCGAAAGCGAAAAAAACTACATCTCAGGTAATCGAAATAATGGCGCAGCGCGCGAAAAAAATTCACTAAGGGCGGAAAGAAACGGATTTGGACAAAAAAATAGAATTTTTAATTCGCCACGAGAGGGGTGTGCGGAACAGAGCAAAGGGTGCGGGGCATGGCGAGGGCGCGTTGGAAGCGGCCCGCAGTCGCGTCGCACACGTCGCGCCGAGCGGAGCTCGGATTGATCCTATCCCGCGCAGCCTTCGATCCTGTCCGCGAACGATGGTGCTGTCGGCCTGCGTGCGCGCCGCCTCACGGCCCTACTGCGCCACCTACCGTGAGTACTGCGCGCTTTCATCATACTAGATATTGCCAGCGGCTTGCATGCGTTCAAAAAATCGTATCTGGAAAATACAAAATAATATTTTTAAATTGTCTTTTTCGGTTTACCGATTATATGGCATATCATTTGCGTATTGACGTGTCCTTGCTATGTAGATATCAATTTTCATAAAGATCGGTCAAGCCGTTTTAAAGTTAAATCGTAACGCACAGACTGACAGACGCATAAAAATTTAAAAAAAAGTGGTATATTGGATGTCAGTGAGGCCTAAAATGTATGAATGAAAAAACATTACGAAAAAAAAAAACTGAAATTACAGAGAGGCTCTACATATTTATATATTAGTACAGATTAACTGTTCGCTTAACCTTAAGCCGATGATAACATCGGTGGCATTCATGACTGCGGCCTCGCGCCCGCTACCCGGCAGCCGCGGCGTTCCGCAGTTATAGGTTTGCAAGTGTTTTGCAACAATGTAAATCTCTCATCCCTGCCAACTTACTATGTCAGTCGTAGGCGCGATGTTATTTATGTAATAGACTCAATAACCACTCAACATCACGGAGAAAGCAATTACACTGAGGCGTGGCGAGGCTAGGAGCAATAAGACACATGATTTCCGCAACGCCACGTTTATTTTTTAAAAAACTTACCTAGCTAAAGGCTAGCTAAACACACCACTATGCAACACGAATCATTGCTTTAAACCTTCGTTAATTTCACTTCAATCTTTTTTCCGCAATTTAATATGACTGTCGTAAAATAGCTGAAGTTACAAACATACCTGATATCCTTCCCCTTTACAGAGTTTACAGGTGACTAACAATATCGTGTTCACAATTATATTTCAATCCCCAACTACAAACAAAACTTTCAAGCAACGTGAGAATAATGAACTCTTTTTATTTTATTTTTTTACACACATAAACAATTTCAATAGCACGCCAAATTGACTAACAGTTTGATGGCGATTTAATATTTGCACTTATGTTAACTTATTATATTAATTCGTATATTAAATAACGTATCAATTTCAATCTGAATACGAGTGTAAATAATAAATGAATCATTATAAATAGTTATACGTTACGTTAAATGTTCAAAATGCGCAGGTTTTATGCAGGTATAATAATTATCACTGAAATTGGACAAAATAGTTAATTACTACCCAAATTATTTATCACATCGGCCGGTCAATATCTATAATATTACGACATCGTTGGGCGATGTGATGATAACACTAGTCTTCGATGCTCGCGAGGTAAGCGCTCGGATAATAAGGTCGCGCGTTGTAGTCATCACCGACCGATTGTGAACTTTCAGTTTATTGGATTTAGGCTTTAAGAACAATATAAACTCTCAGTAAATCGTAAACTGGACGAATTATTGACAATTTATAACATGACAGTCGAAATCAAATTATGAAATGATCTTGCTTTGAGTAAGAATGGTTATTTTGTTTCGATAGATTGGACAAAGTCAAGTTACGTATAAAAATAATATCGTAAAAAGATAATATAGGTATGTTGCGTTTGATGATACTTTAAATTCGTGTTTTAAATGTTAAATAAAATTGAATGCTCTAAAACAAGTATTTTTATTGCTGCTAAACAGATGGTACAAATTTTCTACAAAGCTCATTTTAGTAATTTATTACAATGTCCAGGTAATATGATAAATGACCTATCATTTATTTTGACCGTAACATACGAGTATACATTAAATAGATATTAGGTAATACGCTACGAATAATACACAACACTAAGATTTGAATTTTGGAATTTCAGATTCATGATGGATTGGGATGGATATGATTTTAATCTATTATTATTCTTACTTACTCTCTGATTGCTACCACATTCTCTTACTGAAAATTACTTAAATTAAAAAAAAACGGTTTTATCAACTGCAGATTCGATCAATTAGATTCGGTCATTCGTTGTAATAAATCGTCTTCATCATCATCATCACAGAATCATTTTTAATCGCTCACAACTTCATGCTATTCAATTAGAAATATTTTAACCATTGATTTATACACCTCCAGATACATGTTCCATACAGATTCGACGTTCAATAATGACGCTCGATTTCCCCAGTGGCAGTGTGTTTGTGAGACAATTGAGATAAAACGTTACCATACGGTACCTGCGCCACAACGAATAGGAATCTCATCACTGACGTATTCACCGATCGTTACTAATTGTGTTCGATCAGGAAGGAGATTTTCAAAACGACTACGCCGCGCGCCCGTCACATCGCACTGGTCGTCACCATTCAAGGTCACGTCAGCAGGCATCTGATCGCCTTCGGGGTTACTTTAGCGTCTTACAAAATATTGTAATTTCAATTTTATAAAATGAAACAAATGCATTTCATTTTAGAACAAATTTGTTTTAAAATACAATACAAATACAGCTCTAGAATCAAAAATACATTAAAGATTGCAGCATTAAGAATGCATTCGTTATTTATTTTTACAAAACAGTATTTTATTTCACTTTACAAATGTGTGAAAAAGTGAAGTGAAAACTTTTGATATTTTAGAATCATTAAGGAAGCACATTCAAAAACAAATCAGTAATATTTCTTTATATTCCTTTTTTCTTATCAATTTCTTTTTAACAAATGAATAAAAGTCGAAGAGTACGTCTATAGCAATTTTTTTGAAAATTATTTGATGACATACATTTTTGTTTCCTAAATAATTTATTTATTTAGGGCAAAAATCAAACTTCATTTAAAATTTAGATAGTAATTCTTAGAGCAAAAGCATATGTTTAAAATATAAATTAGGCAAAAAGAACAAAAAATTTGCGAACGATTCATCTTTATGATTGTTGATGATGCAGTTAGCCTATGTGGCTACTAGCTCTCTAGCCAGCGAACCAGCGATGTGTCTGTAATGGACTTTGTGTGTATGTGTGCGTGTGCAGGTTAGAAAAGATTGTGATATTTACGTGAATTCGACGCCACGTCTTTGGCAACCGCTCCAGTAATCTTATACAATTCGAAGGGATTCGCAGAAGGATTATTCAATCGTGCGATAAAAAACGAACATTTGTTCATTTTTGGACTTGTAAAAAAACTACCCGACGCGATCATCCCTGCGCGAGCGGGGGCGAGCAGACTGCTTGCAGAAAAAACTTGTGATGACGATTCAATAAACGAGTGCACTTTTTGCATTTTCCGGCGCGTCTGCGAACGTTCGCACGAGCGCACGAGGATTAGCAGCAGGTAGACGCCGAGCCGAGCCGCCGCTAGAAATAAATTCTTTGCGTCGTAATACCTTACTTTGTCAGAAACGAATCAAAAGCTTGCTTTAAATGCTTTTGATTCATTTCTGATTCGTACGATGTATCAGTTCGACAGTATAAATAATTTAGTGTGATGTAAACGAGATTAAGAGAGCACCTGACCACCGGCGATGCCGCGTCAGCGCGACTGATTATCCAATTAATCGTGCCGATAATTACTTAATCTGGTTACGCGCCCCGCGGCGCACCGCGACGCGTGTTTACGGTACACGTTGCACGATACTCACTGCCGTCGGCTCGCCTCGCCGGCACTCAGCCGGCACTCAGCCGGTGCCCTCTGCCGTCTTCTTGCATCAGACGCGCCAGCACCGGCTACTCGCATTTGGGACAACTCGCTTATCATCGTTAAGTCTTTCTTATTTAGGTAATTTTATAACGTATGTGTATGTGTTACACGGATGTGTTGCTTGCCGAGCGCAAAGTCCCCCCAGGATGTGTTGCCCTCCCTTCCCAGTTAATATTCTACTGTCCTTCAGTACGATGAACACCCTGAAAACCCTATATCAAAGGGAAATGCGATCCTTCAATTCGAGTTTGTCGACCAGAGTTGCAAAATGCTTATATCTATATTTGATAGACTCTATACTTTCCTATTAGTAAGTCTTGCACGATACCTTACCTGGTGCACAGTAGCGGATTAACTGTAGAGACGCTTTTAGATACAGACATCCTCGGCGCCTCTGACGACTAAATAACACAAAATTTCCGGTTTTCTTCATCAATCCTTTGAAATATGAAAATTAACCAATGTCCTATTAGACGCCAAAAGAGAAACAAAGTCCCGACCTTCTAGGTTATACTCATATCAAGTTCGGAACGATATTTTGGCGCCCCAAAGCGCGCTTCTTATTATCTCGCCTTAGGCAAGTGCTTATATTGTGTTAGTATTAGTCCGCCTTTGTCTTCACCTAGTCACGTTGAGCGCTGCGATCGCGCCCCGTAGCGCTCTCTACTGCCCTGTAGAGCCCTGTTACTATTTTTATTGCAGAAGAACATTAAGACATAGTGTTTTGTTCTAGTCTTTATGTCATTCGTTAATAACACGTTCTGTTTATCTGTTGCAGAGGAGTCCGGTGACCTCATCAAGTCGCCATCGCCGCCGCCCAGCCACGGTGAGTACCTCCCCCATTCCCCTCAACGCCTCTGTAAAGTTAAGCTGATAGCTCACACTCGGTGTTCCGTCCTCTCGATACATTGGATTGGCGGAATCTATAGTGGTTACATTCTATTCGGTCGTAACCTTTTTGTTACAGTAATAAATCATTATATAAAATCAGATGTTAAAATCGAGCCGTTTAACTAAATGCTTAATGCAGGATTCGGGATCGACTTTTTTAAAATTACGAATATATGTAACTCCTGCCCACATTTGCTAGCACGCTCAGTGGCTTGTGTTGTTCCACACAGGCTATGCACACCACAAGCTTAGCGTGGCTCGAGCCCTCGTTGTAATGTTACACACGAACGACTTTACTTATGTATCTAATTCACTAAACTTGCCGAGTGCAAGTCATACGACACGAGCACAAATCAAAGATATTTATTTTAAAAGTTATGAAATCAATGGCCAATTATAGAATATTTCTTTTTCATTTTGTACAATTTGTTACGGAGGGACAGGCTCCCTTCCGTTCTCTCATAAGAAGCCAAGGATGAGATGAATGACCATAAACGAACCTTTTTTAAATTCTTTTTCCTGGAAGTATTCTCAAGTCTACGCTAAAAATAAAAAAATAAAAACAAAACAAAATGGGCACAATTTTAACGACATTTTAGTGACGTGTACTTTATTAAAACTAAATCCTTTAACATGGTCACTTTGCCACCTTTTTTCAAATTGAATATGTGAAATCTATTAGGTTACTTTCTAAAGTTATTAATTATTATCTTTTTTGTTTAAGTGCTATTTTAGTGTGTCCTTATATTGTATGAAATTTATACTTAATTTGTAATATGTATATTTATATTGTAGGTTTTTACAGAGATTACTTGCGTCATTTGAAACAACTTGTTTTCCAAGATTTTTCCCTTGAGTCGATTAATATTTCATTGAAGTAAAATTATTGCTATTAGAAACGTCGCCATTACCAATGCTTTCAAAAAAAAAAAAAACTATAATAAATTTGAGGCACGGTTGCATTCGGTGCACGGGGCCCGAGCGGCACCGCAATCGATCACGCTAATCCCGCGCTGGGCGTCGCAAGGTGCGCGCCGCACGCGCCGCACGCGCCGCTTCTCGCCGCGTCCCGCACGCGACGCTCAAAAAAACCTCGTAACCCTTCTACGAATGACTAAAGAAAGTGATCGCTCACGTCGTCTTTGTCGTCTCGTCGCGCCCGGCCCCTAGCTAAATAGAGATCGCATCTTACGAGGCAACAGCTCGCAACTCGGCACGCCCAACTTGCTGCCGCGACGTTCGGCTTCAACTTGAACCTGTATATAGTTTAGGTTTAAGTCAAGTGAACTATACGGAGTCTATCTAGGGTACTTCAAGTGTCGTCTCACGTGTAAATTGCTAAACGCAATCCAACAATAACAAAAAGCGATTAAAAAAAACAATTTTGAAGCAATCTGACCTACTACGTACATCTTTGGATCGTACCCGTATCGTGTTTCTGATTTTTTCTCATAAGATAAGGGAGCAATCGAGGGGCGTCGTCTAAGTCCTCACGTACGGCTATGAACATCTGCAATACTGGAGGAACTGCAGATACGTTGACGGAGAGAGTTGTTGGGGCTCCAGCCCAGAGATGCGAGCAGCACTGTACGTGAGAGAGTTAAATACTGTTCTACTCTACTGAGTACACCAAGATTCTTGAAGGCCAACTTGGCCTTATTTTCCAAGTGAGCACAAAACTGAACGTCACTCGATACGTTTACGCCCAGAATACTGATACTGGCTGTGGCAACCAAGTATTCTCGAAGTGAAGATATTTGAGATAGGTTTTTTTACGACAAACCTAAACTTAAACTTTTCTTAAGACTATGGTCCAAGATCTGTACCGATATCTTACTACTCTCTTATACAAAGAAAGCGAGTTCCTTACCGTGCGCGGGTTATTCCTATGACAGTATCAAAAGACCACAAGTTAATACTAAGCTCTCAAGATCGTCTTATTGAGCGACAAAATCGTGTCGTGGAAAAACATTTACCGTGAGTGTTTACGTACTTCGGTCAATGATTCGAGTACCTGCCGTCCTAGTTTACACTAGGAACTTTACCAATAGGAAGGCAAAACTAGCAACTAGAAATTGAACACCTTCATAAAAGACAATCTAGGGTCCCTTAATTACCACATGCACAACTCGTCACCGCAGTAAACATCAATAAAACAGTGTTTTCTTCCTAAACACTTAATTACATCGGATTATAAATTACCCACAATTTACAAATTTGTAATTAGTAGTGTACTTATGTACAAACGGGCGCCGACATTCATCTATTTATTACACACTACAGTCACATTAAACAAAATGCAAGGACTTTTAGGCGCTCGAAGTAAATTAGTGTTATGTAATTTGTTTCCCCAAGTTTTAAATATTCCTTTTTGAAACACTATAGTATATAGGCGTATGAGTCATAAACGAATGAACTTAACCAGTGACCCTCAGCCGGTCGTACAGACCTCACGAGACAGGTTTGACCCAATGTGAGAATCACTGCTTATAATTTACAGAACGATAACTTTGCCAATACCTCCATTATAAATTTCCTGATTAATTGTTCGAGTCGTATGTAAAAATCTTTCAATTCATTAAATTATTATCAATCGCGCTTTTAATATTCACCCGTTGTGCTGTTTCGTGTTTTAATTGGTCAAATGAAGCGACACACAACTGAAGCTAGTTCTACCTTCTAAAGTGTGATAACAATAATACATGTGATAATAAATATTTGTTACAAAGATTATATGATCTCTATAACAAATATTTATTATTTAATTTCGACAATCCGCACCGGCGGCGGTATCCAGCGAGCTATGAGAGAATTTAAATATTTGAATGAATCGGTCGGGACTGTTGCAATGCCTTGCAGTGGCGTGCGTGCCGCTTCCTCGTAAGGCGTGTAATTAACCTTAATTGTAATTGTTGTTGATATTTTCACTAATTAGTACACAAGAAAGCGTTGTTGTGGTCGCCGCAGAACTCGTTTTATTACAAAATTAATTCTGCAATTTTGATTGAGCGTCGGAGGCTGTTCTCGCAGCGGAGGACGGCGAGGCGCGGGGCGGCGAAGGCACGCATTTACATATAATATCCGGCGGGCAGCGCACCCTCTCACCTATTCATCATAAACTCTCTCTATCAGAATAATGTATTAGAGTAGAGGTAACTTCAGTACAGACATGTTTTTGTACAGTGCCGTACGTCTTAGTTTTACTCGTAATTTAATTTAAAAAAAAATGCTCTGATTTCGAAACTGCATAGCAAACAAGTTATCACCTATAATTTTATGTTTTTCATTTATTCTACTTTTTACATCAAATAAAATTTCTCTCTGTAAATAAACCAATCGCTTAACAAAACCATACAGTACTGTAGATATGTAATTCGAAAATACCTATACAGCAATATTACGTTATATTATTTCCCGCAATGCAGGACAAAGTAATTACCATAGGTACAAAAATATGACAATTATATCAGAAATAGTTATTGCCCAGCAAATTAGAACGCACATAAAATCCTATATGCGCAGCAAAATAACAACGTAAGGTTGTTATTTTTTAAATAACATTAAAAATGGTGGTTTAAGTTAGGTTAGGAATATATACACTACCGACAGAAAGTTTCCGGACAAGCTTCTTGTTTACTTTTTAATTGAAATATGATGCATAAACACGTTA
>DWLR01002136.1:0-16179 GCA_018246295.1 Papilio alexanor hazarajatica | reverse complement strand
AAGGTTTACCAAAAAAAAAATAGTTTTTCGTCGATAAAGAATTTCGTCAACGAATTAAATTTAAAAGTGGCAGTTTATTAGCATTAACGGTAAAATAAAAAAAGACCTATTGACATTATAAGACTGCTTTACTTAAGGTGGATAAAAAATTACCTTTTTTTATCTGGTTCAAGTAACAAATTGCATTTGCAGATCCAAAATAACCATAAAATACGTCCCAAACAGGCAACACTAGAAGCGTAGAAGTGACATATGGTGTCCAGGTTGCCCATACTGTCAGATTTACCTTAATTATATTTACTTACTGTAGGCTATTGTTTAAGTTGTACTGTTACAAAGGCATTCCGTTGTTGATTATTTTGTGCATTACCTTACTTAGTAAAACAGACGGTTATTTAAAGTATTTTTTTTGAAAATTAATGATCAGGCGAAAAAAAAGCGAAATTATAGTAAGAAAGTGCGTTTTAAACAGAAAACGCTATAATTTACTTTTTTTTTAAATTCTCTCACTTATCAACTTAGTATTTAAAAATGCAGTATTTTGGTATACATTGCAGAATATAAAATAATATTATTATTGTTTCGCCGTATAAATTTGAATTTGAATTTTAATGACAATTAGCTGCGATTTGCCTTATTTTGCCGACACGTATCCAAACATAACACATAAGACCTAATTAACAATCACCAACGGCTGTCTCCAAAATCTGATGTAGTTCGCAGCTGTGTTCTGAGATCAAAAATTTTGAATCACGTAAATTTTTAACAAACAAAATGGTGGGAAACACATTCCGATCGTTTTATATCAACAAAACGATCAACAACAAGCTTACAAACAGCCGAACGAATAAAATAATTGCACAGCGAAAACAATAAACGCAAACACTAAAAAACGTTATGGAAAGACTAAGTCTAGGTTTCACTATTAGTTACCATTAGTAGAATATATAAAAATCCTTTCCATTAATGATTTTATCTATTTCCTATTTTAGTTAATAATATCACGAGGCGTACATTCCCAAACGATGCCACGACACTTTAATTATGTATTAACCGCTAACTTAATAACATATTTACAATTCATGCTACCCGCTTGCTTTTTCACTTCTAAGCTCCCTAAAATGATACTATATGTTTATTTCCGGGCCGACATTAGCTTGCTCTTTATATTGGAATTTAAAAGCCGGTAAGTATCAACATTGAAATAAAAAACAATCAAAAACAAATTAATATATTGAGGTATTACGAAAAACGGAGGTACGCACGCTTTATCCGGGGATTCACCTCGTTTTCTCTTATTAAAACTCAAAGCCCCAACTGATCTGTAAGTTGATGATAAACTGAAAATATATCTTAACCGTTATAACTATTTGGAAATCTACCAAATAACATTAAAAATGTAAAATGATATCACAAAGTACGAATATATAACATTCCGAAAAAGAAATTGCAAATATTGCATTAAAAAATCTTACCTTAGCGTTGAAAAATAAATGCAAAAAACGAAAATATTTTTCATTAATCGAACTGGATTGCATTGAAAAAAATGCATTGATTTTGTTCGGTCCACTAAAGTTTTGTCTTTCGAAACGCTCGGAGGCTCACTTTGAGTGAGTGCGACAGGCGGCGTCGGCGATGGATACACTTTAACGATATGGCACGATACAATTTAAATGTTGTCGTTTCTTTGTTCAGAATGTTTTTTATTCTACTAGATATAAATGCATATTGGCAAAATATTATCCCCATTTATTTTTCTTTGGCTTTGTCACGATCACGATGTTAAGAATACTTTTACTTCCTGCGAAGCGTTACTATAGGTATTATATTTCTGTGATATGTTGCATTTTTACGATTTTCTTCGTTTCCGTACTTGATTTAATTCTATTGTTAGTGTACACCCTGAAGAGATATGTATATCATAATCTGTATGCCGAATGCGGTACCCAAGCAATTTCCTACAATTATAAGTAAATAAAAATATTTTTATACAATCTGCAGCCATCTTATGGTCGATCCTAAGAATTTTGAGAATAATATAATAATAATAATAATCTAATAAATTTTCAATAACGAGACGTCCGCTACGTTGGTCGACATTTAAATAAGAACCACTATACAATCATAGAGAGAAATCCCAAAATGGATACAGATTAAATATAATTATATTAATTAATACCTAATGCCTACGTAAATTTTATACAGAAGAAACGATTACTTTTAATTCATGATTTGAAATCATGCACACGTATACGATCGTCGAATTAATTTACGCTTTTCGAAGACCCACGCACATTTCGACTTGCCTTTCTTTGCTCACGTTTAACCCTGTATTCTAGGGAATGCCAGTGAACTGGCAATTCCTCAGAAATATTCCCTTTTCGTTATGTCAGTTTTGACAGGTTTCTTTTCCGTTGCCAACTGTAAACACATTCCTTCCCAGTGAAAACTCTTTCAGACCAATATTGATGGAGACGAAGGCACGGCTACTTATTCAATGATGATAACTCTAAGTGCCTTAAACTGCACATTAACGAAGGCAGTTTCTTGCGCGCAGATGATTTTGTTGTAAAAATAAACGTCTAAATACTATCTCTTTTGGCACAACCAATTCAACTCTATAGGAGGAAAGATGTTACATTACAAATTGAATGTGTTGTTATGGTCTTGCAACATTTTTCAAACGCGGGAAACTACCTTCGTATATATATGCCAAAGGTAAATAATAGAAGCAAAAACGCACATAGTTTACAAATAGTGATCGATCAGACGTTAAATTTTGTACTTTTATTATCAGATACTAAGAAGTCTTTGATTTTTATTCAACATCAACTCTTTTTTTTTAAATTTTATTACGTTTTTATCTAAAAATTTTGGTTATTATCCTCTAAATAATCTGTATTTTAAAATTTAGATTTTGGCGATCCGAAAAAAGTCTTCTTAAAAAATATTTCTTTTGAATTTTCTCTTTTAAAAATTACTGTTTAAAATTTGTACGTTAATTTTTGTACAGATATCGAATCTAATTTGACACTAGACACTTCGAAAATTTTGTTTTTAAAAAATGTATTTTTATTTTATTTAGAATACAGTTGGCATTATTTTGGCAGTACTAGAAATATTAATACTTTAGTATTGCTCTGATTTACATTGTCATTTTGAACACTGAACATTTCTTCTAGAAAATGGCCGAACCTCAAGACGCGGCCGCGGCCGCGAAGCGAAGTCCGAATTTCGAAGCGAACACTAGCGCCTCAGGCGGCCGAGCGCGAATACTGTTCATGTAATTTTACAACTAACGTCAATATTTTACTACTTTTATAATACACAACTAATCATTAGAATGCGGCATGATTCTGCATAGTTTTGGCTTTGTCCGTATATTGCACATATATGCTATCCCTTTGATGTCCGAGTCCAGTGTCGCGCTTCCAACACACTGGCCGCGGGGCGAGTCTATCGGAAGGCGGAGCGCCGCCAGCGGTTCAGGCCGTGGGCTGCGGTCATTGTAAGCCGGGCGGCAGCTGCTCACCGGCGCCCAGGTCGAACAGGTGGTGTGGCGCGGGCGCCAGCGCGCTGTGCAGCGCCGAGGTCTTGAGCAGCCGCTTCAGCATGCCGCTGGAGCCGCGGTGCTGGAGGCTCTTGTGCGTGGTGAGGGAGTTCTTGGTGCGGTACCTTCGGTGGCAGAACTCGCACACGTACAGCGTGTCGGACTGCTCGTGCTTGTCTTGGAAATGTCGTTTCAAGGAATAGTAACAAGAGAATGTCCTGCGGCAGTAAGGACACTCCTGCGGCTCGTTGATGCCGCCTGCGGTCGGCGGAGGCATGCGGAGGGGCGGTACAGCTGAAAATCAAAAAAATTCCCCCCTTTGATAATCTGTGCTGTCCGAATAATGCAGGATAATTTAAAAGTGTCAATCAGCAGTCCTTGCAGTACGCTTAGAGAGTCAGAGTTCAAAGGCGTATTTCAATAATTATATTTTTATAATACTTATTATGTATGAGGTTAATAATAATAATTATAATACTAATAATATGCACTGTACACATTGACTAACTACACAATAATCACGACTTTGTATATATTCAAAAGTCTTAAGGAAAGTCTTTCAACCACAATGACACAGAACACGTGATAACAAAAATGATAGAAGCATGCTCCAAGCAACACAACAACATCAAAACTGCGACGCCCGATGGGGAGGGGCCTTCGGCTTGGGGTTTAAATTAAGGAAAAATAAAAATTAAAAAATAATCAGGAAAAAACCGAAATGAAACAATAAAAGGACCCTTAAATCTGATCTTAGATTTAAATTTTTGTTTCGTTAATGTTTCCTACCGTAGTTTGTCTATAAACATTTTCTAACCTTTGTGAGTGATGTTATGTACGGCGCTTGAATGTAGGTTGGCCTGGAGGTTTTCTTTGCTAGATGAGCTCTGCCGCGCGCCGCACCAACTCCGCCCAAGTAGTCACTAAAAAAATCGGATCTGATCCGTCTCCCCCGGCCTCGACTTGTGGTAGGTGTATATGTGGGTCATCAGGGAGTTTCTCGAGCAATAGACGCGCTCGCATATCGTGCACCTGTACTCCTCCTGTCGCTCAGCGTGCTTGTCCGCGATATGCCGCTTCAGAGACGCCTTTGAGCATAACACTTTCCCGCAAAGCGAGCAGGAGAATAACTTTTTACCTGCAAACAAATTGAAAAAAACAAAACAAATATGGGGTTGCTCCCCGGACGCTCTCAAAAAAAAAATTCTCAAGTGAACCTACTATTCTTTATTTGTCTAACAGTTTAAAACTTAATGTTTAAAAAGTAAAAAAATAAAAAGTGTCTCAAAATATAATAAATTAAAAAACGAAACAATAAAAAAATAAATATAAATGATGGCGAAGCTACAGTGGCCGGTGATGTGTTAGAACAAATGGCATGCGGAAGTTGCGGGAAAAAATATTGAGGCTCAAAAACCAGATTCGTGAAGCGCTGCGAGAATATAAAACAAATAATAGTGCACTATGGTACAGACTACAAGAAGCGCCATTACGAAACTACCTTTGCCTGAAAATTTGATACACAACTCTTGTTAATAGGGATGTATTAATAAAACTATCGACATTGTATATTTCTTTTTATTAAAAACGCCATTATCATCAATATTAGGATTTATGAAGTTCCATTTAACGATTACAATTACATTTTATGAGTAGATACGTCAAGTGTTTACTTTTTAAAATTATAAAGGGAAAAGAACTATTTAGGTATACATACACAGCAGGATGTAAACATAATCTTAATAAGTGTGCAGCCCATTATAGCTTGCCGATGGCAGATACCTACTAATATTAATAAATGAAATGATTACAAACGTTCATTTCAAACGTTCAATGTGTTAATCGCGTGTGTGGTTAAATGGAAGACAAAAAATTAAATCAATTTTGGCACGACTTCGAAAACAAGTAGTGTAATGGACTGCATTACATTTATATGTGCCAATTATCAACAAAAACAAATCGAAGGACAGTATAGTATAATAATTTAAGAAGAAAAAAAAATAAAATTTCAATACAACAACCAATAAATTAATTTAGATTCTTATAAAATAGGTAAAATAGCCAACAAGAAGTATAAGAACACATCGAACAGAGGCCCTTCGGCCCGCGTGCGCTGCACGTGTACCGAACGTATACCATGACACGTCAGAAAGATAAACAACTTAAACAGGTCACAGAAACAGTCTTAAACTTGCTAAGATCCTAACTAATGTAGTTTCGACAGGGATGTGTTCTGCTTCCTAGAACACGGTGTAGTTATCGCCCTTTAAAACCCACGAAGACCAAAACGGTCTTCTGAGATCTCGTAAAACTTAGCAGCTACGAAAATAAAAATTTAAAGATCCAAAAATCACAAACAAAATTTTGATAAAATACCGAAATACGCTTCCGACTTATTGACTTTCTCTTTATATAAAATTACTAATTAATTTAGTAAATAATTGTACAATTTTAATCTAGAGAATACGCCTAATAGTGTACAATTCAAACGGGGACTTAGTCTAATCAGTCTATAGCGTTTATTACTTTTGGCAAAATTATTTTTGAAAAACAAAAAACAAATAATTTAACATCATAAGATCTTTTTAGCTACAAAGCAATTAGCCAAATTATTACCGTACTGCCAAACACAGCAGCACATCCCTGTAATCGTAAAGTAAACGTAGATGCTATTATCTATGAATTCAGATAAACCTTACATACTAAGTAGTCAACTAACTTAATTCCCAAACCCAAATTAACAGTAAAAACTAACATCTAAGGTACAAAAAATAAAACAACAATTCTACGTCTTAAAAGTTTGCAATTTGTTGCAAATAAAAACTTAACATTCTCTCCAAGCGCGGAATGTTGCGAAATATTTGAAAAAATTTTGATTCCTTTTTCGATTTTTTTTCTTTTAGCTTAACATTTTTTTAACACGAACGACGTTCCGTTTTAGCACCAAATCACTAGTCTTTCCAATCAGTTAAACGTATAATAATAAAGCTTATCAAATAACTAACCAAAGAGTAATGGCTAAGCGTTTATGCATCTAGTAATAACAACGTAAATCTTATAACACATAGCATTAAACTTTATTTTAGGAAGCCTCTCATTAAAAGTATATTAGCATTGATCCGTTACCTTCTAGGTAAAGTGTTGAACACTACTCCTAATTTTTTTTAGAAGATTGCGCAAAATATGTCTTTTTTAAAATAAAAAAAAACACAATAATAATTATGTAAAGCAGGCACTAATAATTACTTAAAGTGTACATTATTACAATAAATTATGTTTTACATTTACACTTAGATTAAAATTTCTTATTGCTATGAAAAGGAAAATAACAATAGTTTTACCGACGATACGAGTCGCATTAGATATAGTGATGTGTTGATTGAACTATAATTGTACAGAATAGTCGTGTAACGAAAACATATATATGTATTGTATATAACCAAATCTACAAGTGGATTAACATTAACGCGAAAGTCTAGATCCAGAAGATTTTATAGAACACACTGACTCACTACAAGCAATAAGAGTAACGGGAGAAATTGTCTACGCGCAGAAACATTTTTCTGTCTATAAAACAAAGGTACAGATAATACGACGTTGAGGAGTAGAGAAAAGCGATGTACATCCAATTAAAAATAGTGTCGTAGTTTATTAAAACCTATATAACATTTATGTGAGCTTTCTGAATCTAGACTACTATATAAAATGCGTTAAATGTCTGACTGTAATAGTTAATAATATCGATTAACACTATATATGGCAAGCGAGACGTCGTAAAGGAAAAATATTCACTGTTCAAATTTAGGAACATTTAACACTGAGAGTTATTACAATTTAATAGTTATCACCTACAACGTAATTATTATTTTTTTATTAGTGCGACATTTACTTACAATTTTAAAACGAAACACGAACAAATTTGTTAAAATACAAAAAGGAATACAGATTAAAATAATTTAAATATAATTTTAATGAAACGTGAAAAGAAATGTCAACGAGTAAAAAAATAAGAAAAAATATTAGAAACGAACACAAAAGAGCGTTAAAACTTACGCTTGAAAAGTAACGAAACATCTATACTAAATAAAAAAAGACATAATATATATTAAAATAGCCATAATTCCTTCGCTTAAATGGCACCTTGCGATTCTTTTGTTAAGTAATCTTTCGTCTGTGCTTCGAATATATAATAATAAAAAAAGTAAAATGATAGCAAGTGACAAAATAAAGCCGACTAGAAAGAAAAACCATAAATTAAAAATTGAAAATTACGTCGACTTTAAAAAAAAAGCAAAAACTATATTATTGTTCTGTGGTATGTGTTTTTCGGTGGATTTTTACTTTCGGTGTAGATTCGGTACTGGTACTGATATTGGCTGTCTTTGTATATATGTGTGTGTATGTTGAGTGACAATAGCCTTGCGGGTCATTTGAAAAAAAAAATTGTCAATGTTGTCTATTGGTGCTATATATTCTCTGTTTCAGTCTTAGTCATTGAACAAAAAAAAATCACCTAAATAAAATATAAATTTGAAAGCCTCATTAGCCAATTATATATCTGTGTATATATTTTTTTTAACTTTAAATAGATTTTTAGTAATCTCGTATAAATATCTAAGCGTGAGATCATGAAGGTAAAATACAGAATAAATAAAGTCGCAAAACGTCGAAAATGAACACAATGTTTTCAAACAATATGCCTCTTTTGTTTCTTATAACGAACACTGTTTCTCTTTTTTTTTATAAATTTAAGCCTAATATATAAATTTACAGCACCAAGATTTTTCTCTTTTCTCAAAATATTATTTTTTCTTTTTGCCTTATTGTCACACATTAACATAGTGTAAAAATCAGGAATATTTCACATACCGCAGCATTACACCTTGCGGGCGTGAAAGTGGCACGATTTCGATAATAATTCTCAAAAATGTAAACGTAAAATCGACCAACTTCATCCTCCCTCTCGTCGCTTGGAATGTCGTACAACTAATTGTGATGTCGCGTAAGTAACTGCTAGGCCGAACGGCCAACATCGACTCGAAAAGTCCAAAGACTAAACAAATAATGTAAATAGAATCAATAGGCAATTTTTACAACAACTCCTCGGTCGAGTTAAAAATATAAATCATCTAAGATATATTATAATGTTCTTACATTAAATTAAAGACAAAAAAATTCAAAATATATTGCGATAGCTTCGATTGTTTGAGATTAGACGTTGAAGTGGTCTTTGAACTTGTAGAAGTCGATGTTGTGCGCGAGCTTGGGGTCCTGCGTGGTGAGGTTCTGCGGCTGTGTCTGCGCGGGCAGTGCGCGCTGGCGCCGGTGATAGATGCTCTTATGGTTGTTGAGCGAGTTGAGCGTGCGGAACACCTTGTGGCACAGGCTGCAGCGCGCCGAGTGTAGCGGCTGCAGGTGCTGCTGCTCCGTGTGCCGCTTGAGCGTGAGGCGCGTGGACAGCAGCTTGCCGCACACCTCGCAGCGGTGCCCCGCGCCCAGAGGGCCCACTGCGCCACACATAACAACCAACATTAGCGCATTAGTCAACCGACCCCCACGACGGGGCCATAGATACCAACACCACTGCGAAGCTCCAACGGGTCCCATTCGTTCGGAACCAATTGGCACGATTTAGCGCCACTCTATAAGTTGGCAATTTAGCGAACCGACTTGGCTTGTAGAGGCAATTTAACGTGATCAATCGAATTTGACTAATGCGCTCAATTAAAATTTAAAGTTGGTGGTTATGCGTGTACCGATTATAGTTCCAATTGGTTCCAGAGTGGGGCGTGAGCGTAGCGCGCCGGCGCCGGAGCGGCCGCTCGCTACGCTCACGCCGGCCTTGGGTTTTAGTAATGACTTCAGGACAGATTATATACGGTAGTCGGGCGGTGCGCATGCAAAGTACACGTAAAACTATGCTATGTACAAATGTTAGGAACATATCGCTTTACAAATCTGTTTTCGTAAACTTAACAATTTTCTAAGGGCAAGACTATGGCGTTTTAGGTGGTAAAGGATGGCAGCTTTAGTTCTTCGAATGGCAACGTAATCGGCGACGGATCTGATGGGCGTCAATTGACGGGGTAGAAGGGGCCCTGTCCGGTGGCGGAGGGCGGTTGCTGCTTGCGGTGGTAGATCGACTTGTGGTTTCTGAGACTATTCAGGCTGGAGTATACCCGTCGGCAAATGTTACAGACGGGCTCCCTCGAGGGCCTCATGTGAACGTTCTGAATGTGTCGTTTGAGCCGCGTCAGGGAGGACAAGCTCTTGTTACAGGGCTCGCATCTGTAATCTTCCTGGGGGGTGCGGGCGCCACCTGGTCACAACACAAGCAGTTAGCCCGGTGGAAGCTTCCGAACGCACTTTTAATGCACTCTCTTTATCGCAGCCTCTCGATTATTGTTTTTTTTATTTTTATTTGTAAGCACCGCCACCCCCCTTTACAGTTTGATGATAGCCATCCTCCGCGCCGTAAATAATGCGAAGCGATATTAGTAACGCATATATGTTTTTTTTGTGTCCTAGCTCAACCTACACACGGCTTAGTAAAGTTCTGCGGTGTTTGTGATGAATTAAGTCTGCCGTTGTCATAACAGAGCGACGCTAGGCGGCAGTTCCGGTCGGCGATCGAGTTTCTCGAACAAAAGCGTTAGTATTCTTCAATGAAATTGAATGTTTGTTTTTTTTTTTAAATATAATTCGACACCGGGTGACCATTACTAAAAATTCCATTGTCCAATCTTGGATGTCCCGATCGTTATATTTCTCAAGACAATAATGATTAAGGGTAATACGAAACTGTTTTTAGAAACATGAATGATTCATGGGATCCGTCGTGCGTTTAAAGTAAATAACTCACTACCGAAATACAATTATTATGCTATTCGATGCTTGTCGTTGAATTTTTCGCATGCTACTTTCGGAATCGTCTTCTCGCAATTGTTTCTTTCTTTACATAGTATTTTCGACGCGGTAACTTCCAGCCAATTGTATGGTACGAGTGCTTTTGCTGTTTTTTTTCCCGTTAAAAATTAATACCAAATCAGGTGACACGGTATTATGAAAACCAATCCAATGAGGAAAAAAATGAAACTTAAAATTGGAAAATGGGAATGAGGGATCTCTCCTAGCATATATACTTTAAGACACATCTATAAAACAAGCTGGCATATCTTCCTTGTATAGTTACATTAAACTAGTTACAATACAATAAACATGCACGCCACGTTGAGTTTTGGTTCAATGATCGATTCTCATTTTTCAAACAGAAACTTTATAGGTCTGGCAAATGAAAACAGATGATGCCTAGTTCGCGGTACATCGAACCAAAACACAAAAGCTAACATTGATACTTAGTACAGAACACAGAGCACAAAATGAAGACATATATAAATATAGGTTAAGAGGATGAATATATAGATATATAGATAATTATAATACATAGAATAAATATAGGTCACGTGATAATTGCCTCATACATTTTTTAAATATAAACCTAATAATGATATATAAACCTAATAATGACAGAGCAGAGAGGAAGCGGTGATGGTGGCATACGACAGACAGTGCATTAAAAATATCGTTTGTTTCAATATATGTAGGTAATGCATAAAATAAATTTGCTGCTAGTCAAGCCGCGACTCACCTTGAGACGTGCTGGCCATGCCGTCGGGCGCCAGCGGGCTCGGCAGACCTGGAACCAGTACACACAGCTTGTTCATAAACTGTAATACATCAAACGATACTTACGAATGATGTGTGAAATTTTAACCTGTTTCTTTTCACAGTGTCGCTAACGATAAAAAAGGAATTTTGGAAATTCAATACATAAGGTGGTATAAAAGGTATAAGGATAAATTTATAAACAATTAAATCAAAATAAATATCGAAATTGAAAAAGATTTTTTTTTAAAGATAAACGAAGTTATATTTACCGGCCAAGGATGAATGCTCGGTGAGAGCCGCCATGCTGAAGTTGTAAGTGTTAGACGGAGCGAAGAGCTTGGTGTCGGTGGGCGGGATGAAGGGCGAGGGCGGCAGCTGCGGCGGCGGCGTGCGGTCGTCGGCTTCCGCGGAGCTACCGCGCGACGGCGGTCCACCTCCCTGAGACAAGCGAATAGGCATAAAACTCTCGTTACGCTTCCTATATACTCTATGATGTACAAGTACTATTGTTAAAGAGCTAGTACGTTTAAAAAATCATTGAAAAAGTTTACTGCACCTTGGTTAATTGCAATCATTATTTATAACTGACTTGGTTATGAGCAAGAGGAGTCACCTAGACCCCTAGGTCCCAGAATAATATTTTAGTTTAGGGTAATTTAATTTCAATTTATTGTAACTGAAATTTTTAATTTAAAACTTTACTAGATACCAAAAAGAGAGAAAGTTTACTTATGAATGTTTCAGATTTGCAATATCTGGAAAATACTTTCGGTCAGTTCGACTGGAGAAAATTTTGTGAAATCAATGACAAAAATCAGACGTCAATTGTCGACTCGAGAGATCGACTTGGCCTCGCTCATAAATTTGTAATGTTAACTGAATTGCTATAATATAATCATAACACTTATACAACGTGTTACATAACTCCCCATGAAAAAGAAAATATTTATTAACCCGAAAAAATTGCCAACCTTAAAAACCTGTGACGTCATTGAAACTGAATTTTCGTAGATTATCTGAACAGAAGAATAACTGTTTGTTGCCGAGTTTAATAATATTAACAAAGGTTTGCAATATCGATAGAAGGAAATTAAAGTGCTTTAAGTATTGGCATCTTAAAAAGATAGAATAAAAAATATGGTATTAGCAGACAGCATGGTATTTAAATTTTGTCACTGAATTTTAAATTAAGTTTAAATTATATATAGGATAATAAAGTATAAAAGATAAAGAGACATCCTTTTGAAGAGACAAGAGTTAATTTATAATACATTTCAAGTAATTTAATGGAACGAAAAGCCTAACACCTTTATTTTACATGTCTACTCTGTCATTACCCTTTAGTAACATTAAAATTAAAGAGCTTATTTTTAAAATTGTAAATTAATACTTTACTATTTAATACTATTTCAATTTAATAATCGATTTGATTAATATGTATAAAAGTAATACTGAAATTGTGAATCGAGTGTGGAATAAAATAGCGCATTCACGACCCGAGTGTCGAACGGTGGATAAATTTTTCCTTAGAGCTTTTACGAAAAAACTTGATCGTTGAATCTTTTGGAATCACATCTATGTGAATTCCATCTTAAGCAAATAATTTCTTAACTTTAGTGTCCTTTCGAAGTTACGCAAACGTGTTTTAATGCATTGGTATCTAATAATGAAGATGATCTGTCTGCCATGGTGGATGCGCACCATCGTATAACAATCGCGGCATCTGTCACCGGACACTCGTCGAGTTCCGGGTAGGGGTATCTAGTTCGTTAGACTTCTTTCTAATACCCAGTAATGTCAATGTCAAGACTATTAAGCGTCGGCGGACGAGGATATTATGTTTTGACAGCTTAAGTTTCAAACGTATCGGTTTGGAGAATATAAACAGAACTATATTTTATGGTTTATGATAACGTTATAAACGAGCTAGCTCAGTCAACTACCAGGCGATCATATTGTTTATGGTTAGGGGTTCAAACGAGCAAGGTTACCTACACACATCTTAATTTTTTTTATAATATAATGAGGTAAAAAAAAACTAGCGACTGTCCTGATGTTATGGCCCTTTTCTTTTCTAGAAACTGGATTATGATGATTTTTGTCCTATTCTAAATAGCTAAAAAAAGTTTATAAGGTTATTTACATTATACAAATACCTATCATCAATGAAAGTGAAACAAAACAAACGTATATTTTGCACGACGATATTGCTTTGAATCATTTACAATTAGTTCCTCAGTTCACCAATACCTACTGCCTCCGATAACACCTTTTTGACTTTCAATAAATTAATGTGCAACGTAATGGAAGCCTTATCTATTAATAGCTTAGAGATGAACAATTGTTCATGATAAATTTCCTGTTCAATGCAACCTGCTCGGGCAACCTGCATATGTAACATTATAAACAGCCATCGAAAGCGTGAGTTAATTTGGCCGCTGGTTACTGTGATTTGCGTGTGAGGATTCGCTTTAAGTTCGTCGGATTTGCACCACTTAGTTTTGTCTAGTGAGTACGGAGGTAGATTTCCTTTTAAATCTCCACTTCTTCTCAATTTTCAACTATTGCGGATTAAAATGTCCATTTAAAATCAAATAATACTTGCTCAAAAATCAGTTTGTTCAAAGTACAGAGTAAAGCAATCTCCTAATCGTAAGATATGAAAGCAGTCTTCTCAAAGACAATAAACATCTTGAAGGTTTACTTATGAAAAATTAATGTTTTAATTAGTTTTTCTCCAGAACTTTATCCCTTCACAAAGCAGGCGGTGATCCCTATCCCGTCCCAGTTTTACCAAAGCAATGTACCTATGGTATGCGATTCACATATAGAGAAAAGTATGGTCATGATTGTAAAAAGTGTTCAATGGAAATCATTGTTGACTCACCATCGACCTGTGGTGCGAGTGCGGCGGCGTGTCGTCAGCGCTGCGGTCGATATCAGCATTGGAGCCACAAATCATGTCGATGGGTTCGTTCTTGACGTCTTCGAGGCGCGGGGAGGGCGAGGAGCTACTGTTGGAGATGCCGTTGCCGTTGCCTTGCTCGTGTGCGCGCGCGTTATTCATCAGGGAGTGGTTCTTGGTGGAGAAGTCGGCGGCGTGTATCTGCGGTTGCTCGTTATTGTTATCGTGGCGGATGCGCTTAATGACGTCCGGCGAGTTGTCGGCGGAGCGGCTGAGCCGGCGCGGTGGCAGCGGCGCGCGACGCAGCAAGGCCTGTGCGGAAGGCGGCGGGTGTGACAGCAGCGCCTCCTCCAGTTTGTCGGTGTAGCTGGGCGTGTGCGGCGTATGCGGCGTGTGCGGGGTATGCACGGGGTGCGGGGGCGTGTGCGGAGAGGACGCCGCGGCAGCTGCTGCGCGCGTTAAATTCTGGAGTAGCGGCTGCGGAAGACGTGTGGTGTTACAATTGTTCTCTGTACTGGATTTACGTTACTTAGTATCTACAAAATAAAGTCATTGCCACCTAAATTATAGAAGGTAAAACGTGAAACATTTTGAAACTGAGATTTCTGCATTCAGGGCCAGGGGTCAAATCTGATGTGGCTACTTTAATTCAGATGTCGTACGCAAAATTGTGACTTCATTGCGTTATCAATAGATCTGTTAATTTTACGTGTATAACATTTAAATGAAATAGTATATAGCGTACAAGACGAGTAACGTATTTCAATATGCGTAGCCTCCAGTAGGTACATAGTATATACATAATGCTTACCCCTTGAGCGTCGTCATTCTGGGTTAGGCCGGAGACGCGCAGCACCTCTGCGGTCTTGAGGAAGGAGGAGAGGCTGCGCTGGTGCACGTTCACCTCACCGTGGTAAATGAACTCCACGAGCGCATTCAGGTCCGTGAAGGCCACGTCTTGGAGCACGATCACTGGGTGCTTGCATGGCGTTGACTGTGGAAGAACACATCAGCTCTTTAACATATCACATTATAGCTCTCATCGGCTAATCCTTGGGACACTAAGAGTCAAGATAGAAAATAACTGTTCTCTGAATGAACCTACCTAAGCTAGCGCTGTCAAGGCGATCCAAGGTAAAATACTACACATGTAAAAGTTCATACTTAACACACTGAGCGTTCATCCATTATACTAGGCGAGCGAGCGGCCAATGTAAGCCACAAATATATACAAAGACTACTTGAAATTATCGTGTCGTGTCGCGTCGTATTTGTCATTCACCTAGAACAACGGGTCAGCTATCCCAATGTTCGGCAGGACTTGACGATTTACTGTCACTAAAAAAATTTGCAAAAGAATAGTAATCCTATTTCTTATCTATGTATTGATGGCGTAACATTTTGATATAACCTGCGCAAATAGTAGTAAATGTACCAATTGTTATTATCAATATACAATTATTTCAAGCATTTTAGGTTAAGACTAAAAAGAAATAACCCAGATATGTATTTTTAATTTGTAGTCCTAATTTATTTATTTCTTTAATTGTGTGGTCCTTTCTAAAGTGAATGTTGTAAAAGCGAATAACTTCGACATATTTCATTCTCAATGTGCAAATTCTTAGGAAACATCAGCGATTACTTACATATTTTTTGGTTTTATATTTTATCTTTTGATTTTGTATTATTCTGTTTTATGAATTATTTATTTTTTATTTTAATGCAGATGGTATTAAAATAAAAAGTAGATAATTCACAAATATTCTTATTTAAACAGTCAGGTCACAAGTCAGGTTGGCCGAGTGGTCTAAGGCGCCAGATTTAAGCTCTGGTTCCCAGTTGGGAGCGTGGGTTTGAACCCCAAACCTGACAGAAATTTTGAAATGATTTATTTTATTAATTCCTTTGTTGTTTTTAATTAACGCTATTTAGTCAAAAAATGCGAAAAAGTGAAAATATTAGAAATTGAATACTAAGTACTGCGAAAAATTCAATTTTTTTCTGTTAATTTTTGAACTTTTAATTCCCGGTGGGTCTAATGTATATATAACCAATT
>DWLR01002135.1:0-16179 GCA_018246295.1 Papilio alexanor hazarajatica | reverse complement strand
GGCCAGAAGCGCCGCACGCCCGCCGCGCGCCCAGCCCGCCGCCAGCGCGCCGCCCCGCCCCGCCGCCCAGCACACGTACATACCTTGATACATATAGATTACTAACACACACGTATATACGTACGTACACAAAAGTATTCACCTTACCTAACAGACATATTCGCATACATGCAGTGGTAGGCGATGAATAACGCACATGGAGCTTTGGAAAAAGGTTTCGAGTTCATAGAAGGCTAACTCTGTCACACTATTGTGTGACAGAGAGACACCTATGTGATTTTAGTGCTTTGTGCGAGAAAGTTAACGCTCTTCGAAGCCTAAATCCCTTTCCAATGGTTGATGTGAAATATGTATTTATACTATACAAATATTATACACATATTTTTTTTACAAGAAGGTGGCAAATGAGCAAGCGGTCACCTATGTAACTAGTACCCATAGACATCTGCAACAAGCATTTGCGAGTTGCAGATGTGTTGCCTAACTTTGATAGATAGAAGAGGGGGTAGACAGAAAAATAGATATTCCCTTCCCCGTCAAATCCTCTTTCCGTCCCCTTGAACCCTTCCCTTGAATTGAGGATCACAATGCCGAACTTGTAATTGACTTCTTCATCTCAAGCGAATGCTCATAATAAAATAAATTATTTTACATTACTGGAAAAATTGATGATGTGATTATTCAAAGCAAAAAATAACATGTCAGTCCTAATAAAGAACATTTTCCACCAGGTGTTTATTTACACTCAAATGTTATTTTATTCAGAAACATAAATTTATTGCTATTAAAAAAAATTAAAAACAGCAAAAGCATCACAAGTTGTAAATTAATAATAAGCACACACAAACACAGTACAAATAATACATAATATCATCGCTTTAACATATTCCAAGCATTGACAATTAAGTGAAAAAAATATACGTAAACCTAAAAATTCTATAGCATCCATGCAAGCCATTCAAGTATATTAATAAAATTACTTACAAATGTTGTAAACATTTGCAAAAAACTTATATGTCAACAATATACCAATGACACATAATTGTAAGTTTTTTCAAAAAATATTAGTTCATAATCGGCACTGAGAATTAAACTTGTATTTTTAATGATTAAGTCCAGTCCAACTGATTTTTAGTGGTGCGATGGAAAGATGGTACGGATTAGTTTAATACCTCTCTTCCGTTGCTGGATTTTATGTTAATAAATAAATAATAAATATGATTGGCCATTACTGATAATTTAAAATTGCATGAACATCCACTGATGTTTATCATCACTATTCAATCAATATGCACCATTTTTTTTCTACAAGAAGGTGACAAACAAGCAAGTGGTCACCTAAGTGACCGCTACCCATAGAGATTACAATAAGCAATTGCAAGTTGCAGACGCGTTGCCTACCTTTAATAGACAGAGAAGGGGATAGACAAAAAAAAAGACATTCCTACCTCCGTCAAAACCTCTTTCTCTTCCATCGCATCATATTGATACATATGTTTTACATCGCTTTTATCATTAGTACAGTGTGGTACAACTGAATCTCACATGCAGAATGTCCTCTTAGCTTTGTAGACAAGAAAAGCAGTTGTTTACTTATGCCAAATTATTTATTTTTGTACGGAAAACTCATTTAGAAATAACGTTAATAACTACATTATTCATTGTCATGTCACATCACAAATGAATTGCTAAAAGCATCACATTGTTATAGCTACTACCCGATGTTAGTGGCAAAAAAAAACAATTAATAATAGTGAAATATTACCGCAAGCCGCCGTGTAAAGTTCGTGCACTCCCTCCGACGCCTTCGGAAGCCACAGAGCCATCACTTTTCTACCAATAGCCACTGGAATTACCTAAAAATATAATCTATGTTATAAAAATTATAAATGTATGTCGTTGTTCACAAATCACGAAAAAATATTGAATAGATTTCGAACACTTTTTTTTATTAGCCACTTTGTCCTTTTGTTGTTGTTGTTGTTAATAATTGAGCTGAGAAAATTTTATAGAGATGGCGTTTTAAGAATTCAAAAAAAAAACCATTGTTATCTAAATACAAAATGAGATACGTACGAGTCGTTAGACAGAATTTAAATCGATATACAAGAAATGCTAGTTTATACAAGATTTTGACTGCCACCTGCCAGCTCAGCCTATGATCATCCACTGCTGGACATAGGCCTCCTCCATTGATAACATCATTGGGGGAAATGTGCCATAATCGTCACGCTTGGCAGGTGGGTTGGCGATCGCAGTATGTTCCATCATACTAAGAAAAAGACGCTGCTGCCCGTCCTCCGGTAGTCTTTACATCCAGACACAAGACAAACAGATATGTTCATGCACACAAATGGGTGGGAATCGAACCTACGACCTGCGACGCGAAAGGCAAGTGTCTTGCCACTGCGCCAACCGGTCAGTCAGATTCTGACTATATCTATTGAATTATTATTTTAAAAAAAACGTGTATAAATATTATAAATATAATACTGACCAAAGTGAGCGCGCTCGCCATTATCAGTGATATAGACACCAGCACGAGCAAGCCGGCCAGGCGCAACGGGAACCACGACACGCGCACGTAAGGCTCAAAGCCGGCTGGTCCGTCGCGCCACACCAACGCCTGTGCCACGTATTATGTAAACTAAACTCTATAGTCAAATGATTAGAGTTAGAAAGGTCTCGACTCGATGTTAGACCGTCCTGGGTTATGGGATATGTTTCTGGTATCGAGGTGAAATCTTTAAAAGATCTTTGAATGATTTCACCCACTTCTAAATTGCAAACAGGGTTATGTGAGATTGTATGCACTAAAACTGCTTTGTTTGCCACAAAACCTTGAGTCAAATATGATGGTCTTCGGGCCGATGAAAGCTTTCCCACGGTACAAAACTCAGTCGGAGACCTATTTCAGTGGATGTCCAATAGCTGATGATATCAACCAACCTGATGCGCGGCACCGAGCTGATGCGGTGGATGTGGCGGCGGATTGGGCTCATCCCTGGGCGCCTCGCCCAACAGATAGGAGCGCAGGCCGAGCAAGGCCGCTGCGCACGCACACCACGCGCGCAGCCCCGCCTTCAGCCACGTACGCGTGTGAGACTGCTCTAACAGTGCCGGGAGGATCACCTAAATGTTAAATATTTATATTACCTTGTTCATAAATTCTATATCTATACATATAATAAAATCGTAACTGATCGCTGTCTGTACATGGAAAATAAATTAGCAATTACAATTACAGGGGGCTTTTACCAATGCTATAGAACTCAAAACAACGATTTTTTAAATTTTTGACTCTTTGTCTTTATGTCTGTCTTTTTGTCTGTTAGTAAATTTGTTCGGGCTACTCTCTTTTTTTTTGTTGGTTTTTGGTTTTCTTGGTTCCGGTATTCACTAATGTATTGTAATTAGCTCCAATCGAGAGTTACGTGTTTGTTTCATCTAAATCAGTGCATAAATAAAAAAGTTATTTCAATTTAAAGCGTCACGTCAATTATTTCTTCAGAAAAATGCTATAAAATTACCGTTTAGTTGATTGGGATTAAATTTAGTTTACTATATATTAAATTCTATAAAATGATGATGGTTCAAAGAGAATACAAAGTTAAAAATAGACATTTTGAAACTTCCAATGTAACTTGACCTTCAATCTATATTATCTAATGGGCTGATCATGGTTCTACTTAGGAAGGTCGTTTCGGTTGACGGGTTTTCGTGCTTATCACAAAGCGGGCGAAAAAATCTTAATCTTTTAAGAAGTCGTGGCGATTTAAGTTATATTTGATTACTTATTTAATCAACTTTATAATAATGCAACATATGGACCGTCACATAGCTCTAAACGTCAAATATCGAGTCCAAATCCTTTAAGGACGTTCTAAGATTTTAGGTAACATTTTGTGAGTGATTAAACTGAAACTTAAATTTCTTAAATCTATTAGTTGATGGCAAAAATGGGCGTAATTCAAGATAGCTGTCTCTTTTTTGGTATGCCCTTTATTAGGTTGTGTTTGTTGTTTTTCTTCTGGTAAGAAAATGGTTATTTATTTTGTTTTTTATTTATTTAGGTTAAATAATACATAATTTAAAAGAGAATTGAATATATAATTTGGTTACTTTTTCTTTCTTTGTAATCCTTACTAATATTATAAATACGAAAGTAGCTCTGTCTGTCTATTACGCTTTTACGCCTAAATCACTAAACCAATTTTGAGGAAATTTGGTAAAACGATAGATTTAAGCTTAGGAAAGGAAATATGCTACATTATATATAGCGAAAAAAGGGCTGAAGGGCTTAACCGATCATCATTAAACTTTGTACATATATGTATTCTTTATGGTATTGGGAAGGATATGGATATTATTTATTACAAAAAAAATTAAGGAGGGTAAAAAAATTCATTATATTAGGTGTAAATGCGAATGTTTGGATGGACGTTTTTCACCAGGTAACTCCACATCAGCTGTATAGATCTGGACGAAATTTGGCACAGAGATAGATTAGATAGATCATATAGTCTGGAACATCATTTAGGCTTTTATTCTGGAAAAATGTACGGTTTCCGCGGAAAGTTTTTCACGAAAGATATATATATATATATATATATATATAGACATTTTACATATAGACACAATATTGAATTCCACGTGGACGAAGTCGCGGGCAACAGCTAGTTAATATAATAAAGCTGGAGATTTTGTTTGTTCAAGTGCGCTCATCTTGGGAAATATCAATCTGATTTTCTGAAAATTCTTTTTTATTTTGACAACCCAACTTTTAAGGTAAAACGACCCTAAGAACAGAAGAGAAAGATTGAAAATGAACAGAGGAGAAAGAGATGAAAGACAAAATAATGCTAAGCGAGAAGGGTGTAACAACGCGGGCGAAAGATGTGATGTGCACACAATAACCTGGTTTGTGCTCAGCTCTTCTACCTTGAATTATGTCAGTATGAAAGTTTGTTCAAAAAATTTATTTATTATTATTATTTTCCTAAAACTATTTAAGTATTTTTATTTCAATTTAAGGTTTCTTCAAATCCCTTTCACACACACGAAATGAGTAGCAATTTTTTTTGCAATAAATTTATGTTTGTAATTTTGTACGTTATGTAGAGAAAAATGTTTTGAAACGCATAAATTATGTTTCCGAAGCGTTTTAAAGATACGTAAAATAAATTTAGTATTGTTTCAATTTGAAGCATCTTAAATAATGTTCAATGTACTTTGGCACCTTCAAATTTTATAATTAATCTGGTTGTTAATTTTGAAAGCGGCCCAACTCCATTTTTGATAAGAAAACGCATATTATTCATTTAATAATAGTGACTATTTTAAAAGGAACTATAAGTTTAACACCTTTAGACACACTTAAGCGGTATGAATCATTAGTATCCCATACGTATATTTTTAAAGTCATTGAAACGCAAACTCTTAAATATCATTTATTTATTTATTTATTTGAAGATAAATGGGACCTAGGCCACTTTTAAAATAAATGGCTCATATATATATATATTCATATCACGAGTATAACTATAATTAAATTTTAAATAAAAATTATGTGAAATTGCAGTATTTTTTTAAAATAATACATGAAAAAATGAAACAAAAAATTACATATTTTTTACTGCATTCTAGATGTCAGCCTAGGTGGCTGACATCTAGAATATATTCTTTACTTACTCATATTTCCAAATATTCTATAAAAAAAAAAAAATTTCAAAAAGACGATGGAGTAATATAGTAGGTACTCACTATTTTTTTACAGTCCAATAATTATTTTTATAAAACTCCCACCATCCTTACTTCTGCCAGCTTTAATATCACTATCTATGGAATTTATTTAATAGATATAATTGATGACAGAAACGATAATATAATATTTGACAATTTTTTTTTACAATTACCAAATTGTTTATACAAAAAATTAGAGCTACCTGAGGTTGCCACTTATTTTTTCTACTTAACATAGGTGCAGACTACATTACACCTTGGTATCAACGAAGATGGAATTATATACCTAAATGGCCCCCAGCTACTTAGCTATTTAACTAAAATAAGCAAAATAAGTTGTCGTGAAAATGCGTCATATTAAAATGATATTAAAAAATTACAATGATCTGAGAACTATACATTATTACATTCAACATCAAATACAAAACTAAGAACAGACACAAATTAAGAAAAATCAATGATTGGAAATAATTTCTTGCAATGGAAAATGCAATTAAAAAATAATAATTTTGATATTTCAAACTCGACAAAAAATATTTTTAGCAATACACAATTCACAACATCTACACTTACCTGAAGTAATAACAATTCCAAGCTCAATTCATTCACGGGCGCTTCAGTGTGCACCGCAACAGCGTACGGCAGAAATCCTGGTAGCGCATATTTAATTACCCGTATCGGTAGCCACAACATAAAGAGTACAGCCGTACCGAATATCATGGCGGATACAATCAGACGCCTTATGTGTGACCACACTGACAGATGTATCATCTCCTGCAAAAACAAATTAAAAAGGTGAACTACATACTTCTTGATTTTGTAGATTAATTGTTTGGAAATTTATATTATGAGATTAGAATAGAGGATATTTTAGACAGATATATAATGATCAGATTAACTACATTCTAATATGTAGATGTGTGGATGTGAAGGAAAGAGATAGTCTTGGACTGTTCTCGGACCTACTATCTACATAAATAAAAATCAATGGTTCAATTTTGGTACTATATGCATACCTGAACCATTGTTTAGTGATTGATTAATTCATTGTTGTTATCATTCAATCATAATCAGATCATTAATTGTTGTAGTTAAATTTATGAAACGTTTTGTACTATGTTTTGATATTAATTTGACCTTTTGGACTTTTTTTACTTTACATGGTACTGCAACACAAGCCAGGTCAATTTCCAAGGACATTCAAAACATTACATTTCTAAGTATGTTTTTTATTTACTTATGTTAAAGTGTTACAGATTACAAATACGGAATAACAATCATTATGCATTCATAACAGCTGTATGTATTTTTGTCATCATCTGTATGTACTTTTCTTGGCTGTATTATTATACACATTATATTATTAGTGTATTCACTAAAAGTGTTGCATTATTACAAGCCAATGTTTTCACATGTCTCATAAAAGTTATAAACAGTTATTGAATACATGATTATATTCATGCGATAGTTAAAATTATTGAATATATTGTATTTGATGAGACTAGCACTAACAGTATTATGTATGTAAAATTATAAGTGTGCATAATAAAGCTTTAAAAAAACACTCTAATCTTAAAAGCAACTGTTCATCATCACCACTTATAGTCCCAAAAAGCAGAAAGTGTTGCCCAAATGTGCAACTCTAAGAGAAAAGTATCAACTTCATAAAATACAATGAAGCAGAGGTATTCACACATTTGATGTCATTTGAGTGATGAAAAGATCATTGACTTTTTTTACTCATTGCCTGCTAAACATCGAGGGGTGACTCATGAATTACTAGAGAAATCGGGACCTTGTTTTTTTTTCGTCCTCCTGCCATTATCAAAAAGGTGACCAAATCATTGCTTAGTTGTCCACAAAGCATCAAGCTGTTTTTTTGCATCGACTCTAGGTACTTGCATGTTTCCACTGCTTCCCACCCATCCTATACTTCCCTTATCTAATCTCATCCACTTCTCTACAGAAGGTCAATAACACTTAGGAAATTCTTTTGATTGTTGGAGGTGCAGTCACTCAATACCATGTGAATGACACTTTAAATACATCCATAGTGGCATGGAGAGGCAATAATTGAATCCATTTGAGCGATATATCTTAGATTATTGAGGGATATATTTAGAAATAAAAGTTTTAAGACTATAAAAGAAGTATCATACCTGCACAGGGCTGAAATCAGGATCATTCAAATTCTTCAAGAACCAAAGGACTCCAGGTCGGAGCACTTCTCTTAGTAGCAATATGAATGAGGCAAAGTAGTACACATATACCATGCCAACGAGCCAATGAATAAACATGAGAGTCCAAGGTGCTGCATGCAGACTTGACTCCCGGTCTTTAAGGGTCGCATCGAACATGGCAAGGGAGCAAAGATCCAACCACCAACCACACACAAGTGGTATAACACCAATCTATAAATGAAGATATAATCATAAATAAACAGTCAGGCATTTGTTATGTTTGTTTGTCATTATTTATGTAAATGCAACAAAATAAAAATAAAATTTTATTTGTCATATTTAAAACATTTTGCCCCTTTATAAATTGTATGTAACCTCTTTCATTAAACTTAAAACTATTATGTCATAATTATTATGTGTGATAAGGTTAAGGTGGTGGGTTTAATATTGCCATTCAAGTACATTTCCTATAACTAGCTTTTTGTATGATTATTGCTACATTAAAGTATGTTAGAAACATTTATTTAACAAAAAAAAATTACCATACATTTGAGTATATTATCTCTGTTTAAAGATAATATTGTAATAAAACTAATTAATCGACCGACGAAAAGACGACCGGTTGGCGCAGTAGTAAGACATTTGCCACCCACGCCGCAGGTCATGGGTTCGATTCCCACACAAGACAAACATTTGTGTGCATGAACATGTCTGTTTGTCTTGAGTCTGGATGTAAAGACCACCGGAGGACAGGCAGCGGCGTCCTTTTCTTAGTACGGTGGAAGATACTGCGATCGCCAACCTGCCTGCCAAGCATGGTGATTATGGCACATTTCCCCCAATTATGCGATCAATGGGGGAGGCTTATGTCCAGCAGTGGATGATCATAGGCTGAGGTGGTGGGTAAAACTAATTAATATGTTATTTGAAAAATATAATTTACAAATCACATTGTTTTTTTAAAAGATATTTGGACTAGAGTATGTCCTTTATCTATAAACTGATCATCAATAGAGCTGGCAGCAATAATAATAAAAAAGATTTTTTACACTTAGTAATAATAATTATTACAGATTAAAATGTTATAGCATGTTGGTATGTTTCTGGTATGCAATGTATGTTTATATGTAAATAATAGTAAAATATTATCAAACTTGCCTCAACAACAGACAGCAGGGCCACCTTCACAACAACATAGCAGAAGCCCAAGGCCTTCTTTGCACTTCTTAGGTGTAACAAGGATGCTATGCCATGTAGAATGGCTAGGATTGCTCCCACCAACACATACCCAGCCAAGGCTGTCAAAGGCCCCGCAAACGGACCCTCGGCTGTCAAACCGGCTACAGCAGCCCCTAGTCTTCCAATATGGTATGGACAAAATGCAAACACCACAATGAACAATGTGTTAAGGGACACAACCCAAAAAACATGTTCCAAAAACACCATAGAGCCATCTAAACCTAGAAGGCGAGCCCAGGTTAGCTCCTCAGCTGCTGCACGGTCCCAATCCATAGGATTCCAGTTAGCCTCATCCCCAACTAGAGCATCTTCTCCAGCATCTCCAATACCTTCCTCTCTCTCTGCACCTTCCTCTCCGGGAACTTCATTGACCCGGTCATTGTTGTTTTCTGGCAATGGGATTTCTTCCGGGGGAGGGGCAGGAATGTTCTCTCTTTCCATCCAATCGGGGCCTCCACCATGCATTATTTGCTCACGAAGCCAAACTAGGCCAATAAAGGAAAACAATGTACATGTCACTACAAAGCAACCTGAGAATACATCTTTAGCAAGATTCTCAGCTGACACTATATCGAATGGAAGTGATATAACTGGATCCAGAGAACCCGAAAACAAGCATCGATAAGTTCTACAAGCGGTTAGCGGAACGATACCCAGCCAGGCGAGAGCCACAAGTGTATAGTGCAACCAATCTTTCACCGCGGACGCCACCGAAGTGACCAGGCCACCCATCACGTCCTTTATCGGAAGGCGGCGAGGCATATCGGGCGAATAAATTGGCATAAACGAGAACCGATGACCACACAGCTCGCAAATTTCTTTTCGTGAATACCGCATCCATTGTACTAGACATTCTTGATGAATCCATTTTATAGAGCCGGTGCAAATGCAGGGATGGAAAAGAGGCCTATCGGAAGAAGCTTCTGACCTACAGAAGCGACAGAAATCCGCACCGGACAAGTCCGAATCCATAATTGTCCTCAGTCCAGTTTCTCTGGCGTATTAGATGATCTGCGAAAGTTGACACGACGAATTAGAAAACTGTCCGCAAACACTTTAAAACACTCCACATATGCATATTTCACAAACTAGACACACCTTGCTAATCCGAAACCATTAAAATGCAAAAACCATTAGATTTTTAATAAAAATAAATTTATTACTATTTGTTTGCTAAAATATCAGTCCAATAAGTATTGCCAGTAGAGGTGGGGCGTATGTACAGGTTTTGATACTAGGTTTCTCTTGACACTCCTAAATACTGAGTATCATAAAACCAAAAGAAAGCGAATCCAGTATTTAGAAGTAAATAAGTATTTAAGAGTAAGTATTACTCGTAAACGCTTTTGTCGTAACGTAAACTCGTACTCGCAGACTCGTAGTTCCCATTTGTACTCGCGGACTCGTAGTCCCCATTCGTACTTATAGACTTGTAGTCCTCATTCGTAATCGCAGTCTCGTCGTAGTCCCCATTCGTAAGCTTTCATACTCAAGGCCTTGAAAGACGGGATAAGAGACTCGACTCGAAAACACAATGAGAGACTCGTTCGACGGACAAGTGCGAGATTCGGTTAACGACTTCTCACAAATGAAGAATCTTTTTAGCTTTAGACTTTTTAGCCTTAGAAATTGAGAACGTCCATTTAGAAAAAAGTCTTATTGTAACGTGTAATAATAATAATAAGCGAGAGTGTGATTAAATGAACGCCTGATATCGTGTTGTGGTTTTATGTAATAATATTAATAGTTTTTGTTTTATTATTATTTCATTACTCCTTAACTAACCAACAGAGCTAGTTTTTGGAATGCATATTTACAAGTACTTGTACTAGAAATACGGTATACGCAATTTTCCTAGTATATCCCACCTGTAATTGCCAGATAAAAGCTAGTGATAGGCATGAAGCAGTAGTGAACGAAGTGTGACAATGTTAAACAAAGTGGCAAAGCAAGTGGTAAAACCACAATGCACAATACGTCGAGTCTACTTTGGCGACAATGTTTCAGTCGAATACAGAACGGTGACTTTTCGATTTTAATAATTGTTGCCCGACTGAAAGGAGGATTATGTTTTGTAAGGGAAAATTGTAGATTGAAAGAGGACGTCGTGACTAGAATTGTGAAAGGTATGCTTCGGTGGTTTGCACAGGTTGAAAAGATGAATAATGAGGGAATGACAAGATAAAACTATTTTGGAAAAGTGAGTTGCTGTGTTGGTAGGGAACGTCCCAAACTTATATCGATAAAATGTGTGTTGTGAGCAAATACAATCGATTTCTTAAGTCTCTTTAAATTGTTTCATATGGCGATGAACTCGAAAATGTCACTGTCAATGTCATCGAACCGAAAACCTCTTGGCCACTCTTGGCTTGGCATTGTTTATGTGTCAAATTGCGACACGTACAATAGATAGGTACCTATATTTTATTTTATTTATTTTACAGCGAATGTAAAAATGACAATATTTTTTACAACACTTAATCAAACATAAAATTTGATACGAGGATGCTAATAAATATGTCAGGCACGTTGAAATAAATCTACATATTTTTTTTCAGATAATGAAGCATATTACATAAAATTATTTAATTTAGTGGTACTATTTAATTCAATTCTGTGATAAAACATGAATTCTTCCAAAGAGACCATAATCAAAATCGATAACTTTCAAAGTACTAAGGACTGTTCAAGTACCGAGATTAACATATTATGCTTTAATATTACTCCATATAGTCAACTTGTACAGTTTCTATGTTGTTCTGCTTTTGTATTTGTGTGTTATTTGGCATATGGATATTTCCTTGAGCTTATATTCTCCAATGCAGAGGTAAAACCAGTCAGTCTTTACATAACACTTGTTCAATTTTTGATCACTATGCTGTTAAGTTATGTGGAGTCTTTAATAAGAAATCCAATCAAAAGAAAGTGAGTATTATTTCTTTTACTATTATTAAAAATTTTGTACTGCTACTAATTGTGCTGTAGACACTAATGTAACTGAATCACCAGCACTGACCTCCAGACATATATTGCGGTAATATACTTTTATAACCAGCCAGTAACATTAACAACTAACAGAGTTGTTAATGTTAGTAACACATTAAATTTCTAATGAAACTGATGTCTACAAATTCTACTCCACACACCTATTCTGTGCAGAATTGGTATTTCTCAGTTGAACTTGATCATCCTTGCAATGGGGCAAACATAATCTAACTGTAGTGTGATGATGTTGATCAATCTTATGCTAATAATGATTACACTTTCAGAGTACCATTAAAAACTTATGCTGTGCTAGCAGCATTGACATTGGGAACAATGTCACTGTCAAATTTAGCACTAAGTTATCTGAACTATCCAACTCAATTGATATTCAAGAGTTGCAAGCTCATCCCTGTGATGATAGGCAGTATTATTATTTTGGGCAAGAGATATGGCTTCCTGGACTATCTTGCTGCAATTATAATGTGTATTGGCTTGACAATGTTTACTTTAGGTAAGTTTTTATGCTTTTTGTTTATTGTTTTTATTAATAGATATTACTATGAACAATAAACACATATCATCACTTAAGTTCTTCATTTTCAGATTTTGATGCCATTTGCTAGAGAATCGGAAGATGCTTTATTTCAGCCAATAACAAATATGGTGTAATAGAAATTCATGACATAAAATAAAATGCTACGGTAATGGAGTCTATGCAAAACTATCAAATTTTTTTGCTCTCTTCAAAGTTGGCATTTTTATATGTCATGTACTTAAGAACCCATATGTTTCACACATATTATTTCTTTAGAGAAACTTTAAATGCCACAAATACCATTGAATGAAACAAATGAATATAATTCAGTTCCAGCACCTCATCTGTTACATTGAATCGTACTTAAATGTGTTCTACTACAAAAAAAAGTATTACAGTAATGTTATCTTTCAGCTGATTCGAAAACCTCGCCTAACTTTGACGCTGTTGGTGTCCTGGTTATTTCTCTGGCCCTGCTATGTGACGCGATCATTGGTAATGTCCAAGAAAAAGCGATGAAACAATTCTTTGCCTCAAACAACGAAGTGGTATTTTACTCATATGCCATTGCTTGCTGTTACCTCTTAATCATTACTGGTGTCAGTGGGATTTTTGTCAATGGATTTGCTTATTGTTCCCAGGTAACACTATTGTATTTTATTTTTAATAAAAAGTATAAATAGCTTTCCCATTTCCTTTATCCAGAGTTACATATTTTTAGATAAATACTGTGTTTTCATATTTAGCTGAGACTCTGATGGTGATGTGAAAGCCAGGTACACAAACTTCTTGGTTTTTATGTAATATAAATTTGTGTGTATATATATGTTTGTTGTAGTTATGTCTTTAAATCTGGATACCTTGTAATATATCACCAATTTTATATATTATATTTCTAACATCAAATTCATTCAATTTTAAAGCAAAGACATTCACCTGGAGAGATCATCAGTCGAACTGTTCCCTATTTAGCCCCCTAAAATATAACACTCATGCTTATAATCCAGAGGGGTAGAGATTACGGTTTCCAATGGCCTATCCTGGTACACCTCTCTTGTCCTCTATGCAGAGGGTGCATGGGGGAGGAAGAGACAGCCGTCTAACGTTATTCTACACTGCCCAGCAGTGTCTGCATACAGTGTTAAGTATCTCGGCTTGCTGGGATTGCTCCCGGAGATCACAAGCAACATTAAAGGGTTGTTGGGGTTCTTCAGTGAGCTGGACTGGCTGGAGTGATCCATATCCTGCCCACACGCAAAATACGCGCTGGTCGTCGAGTTCCAGAAAAAAAATGAGCCCTCTACTACTACTACTACAACTCTCTTGCTTCTTCTACATTTATACATCTAAGCACACATTCTTGTTGGTTACTGGTACACCTTATATGGCTTTTTCTGAAGAAGTCACTAATTTGACTGTTTTCCAGTGATATCGCCTAAAAACATTGCCACTCAATTTTGCAACATAGATTTGTCCTTTTATTCTTCTTAATACATACTTTCAAGATGCCCAAACCAGTATCCTACCATTTCATTAAAAAGGTCTAGGAAGAAAGGTATCTCATTAAAAAGGAAACTAGTACGAATAGACAATCATAATAAGAGTACCTCAAACCCACCTGTTTTAATGTGGGAATGTTTATTTTCAGAATGCTATAACAATGTATACAAACATATTCTTCCTGAGCTTGAGTGGATATATGGGGTTACAAGCGGTGCTCACGCTGGTCAGGATATGCGGCGCGACGGTCGCCGTCACCGTCACCACCATGCGGAAGGCGCTGTCCATTGTCATATCATTCTTACTGTTCAGCAAGCCGTTTGTCTTTCAGTAAGTGTTTTAAATTATTTATGTATTCAATTCCTCTTGATCTTTCTATTAACATTAATTTCAGTTAAGTTTAACATTTCAGATTTTATAATTTGTGACCATTCATCATACTGCAATAATCCGAAAAATTAGCAGTCAAAAACAGAGCTTTAGACACAAAAGGTTTTATGGAAATGGGCTACAGCGTGTCACTCATCAGATGAAATATAGAAATATAAACATTTCTATACCCTAAGCCTTAAAGGTTTTATGTTACACATTTCATGCTAAAATTCGTAAATTACAAAATATTTACGGTTTATTGCAGTATTCTTATTATATTGTGGTTCTTATAGTATGACACACTTATGAGACAAATGTTTTAATAATAATGGTAAAGTTAAATAACAATAATTTGTTTTTACCATAACTGTGAAATTATATTATTTATATACTTTATTTGCTTCAGGTATGTCTGGTCTGGAATGTTAGTTGCGCTCGCGATATATTTGAACCACTACAGTAAGAAGCATCCGCACTACGTACCACTGCCATTGCGGATGTGTTGGCATTACTTGCAGTCCTTCTACCAGTCTGAATACAAGTATCTCGTGATAAAGAGCAAGATATACGCAGATACTGTGTGACTATTATCTATTAGTCTATTAGTCAATTAATATTTTTACGAAGTATTTACGTAGAGTGTGTAATAGTTTAAATTTTTTTTACTCTGTTTACTATGAATGTTGTCAGTAATCAATCATCAGCAAATGTAAATACCTTATGTAATATGTAATGATATTAAATAGTATGTTAATATATCAATTTTTGGCAAAATTAAGTTTTTTTTTTTTGGAAAAAATCAGTATATTTTTATTGTAAATCGGAATTAATTCATTGTTAATTTATGTGCTGTGTTTTTATTTAGTTAATTTTAGTTTTTACAATTATTCTTTATATTTTGCCATTATAAAAAATGACAGTAAAAATAATGACAAATAGGTTTTATGTTATAAATATATAGTTCCTATATATCATCAGATCGTCTTGTTTATGATTCCAGTCTTAATCCCTTTCCTTTTCCTTATCCCTTTTCAAGGGGAAGTGTGAGGTTAGGTAAGAACCTAACCTCACTTTTACCACACATGTATATTTTTATCTAAGAGGTATATACTCAAGTGTGTACATTTACGCGAGCAAAGCGATCTTTCAACGTCCTCAACAATTGAAAGACCTACAAATGCTTTTTTTCAGCCTTTAAGAAAATGAGATGAACTGGGAAAGGTTTTATTTAAATAACTATTTTTTATGGTGAAAGTATACGAGAACTTTTAAAACTGATTACTTCTAAAACTTGCGTTGTAGCCGCATTTGCCCCATGCATTTATTAGTTATTTAGCAGTGAGTTATTATTTTATGGTAAGGTCACTAAATTCTGGTCTTTTCGACATAAGTTAGTACCAATAAGTATTATTTGCTGTTTTAATACTTCACAATCGAAACAAAATTAGGATCCATTTCCTGTAACTTCAAAAAAGTTGAACATATGTTCAGTTCAGTTGTCCTGCCTCCATTGCCATCTTGAATTGTGTAGTGTACCTGAAGATATGGTACCACCACCACCACCTCAGCCTATGATCGTCCACTGCTGGATATAGGCCTCCCCCATTGATAACATCATTGGGGGGA
>DWLR01002134.1:0-16190 GCA_018246295.1 Papilio alexanor hazarajatica | reverse complement strand
AAAAATAAAATATTATTATTTAAATCTTTGCATTTTTTAATATTGATTCCAAGAATTTTTTGATTCACCCTCGTACAATCGAATGTTGTGTATTATTTCAACTTGCTATTTATATTTTGTGACATATTGAACTATGATAAAAATCGTTGTGAAGAGTTTCTGTACAATTCGGTTCGCGCAGCGTTATTGTATGACCCTATTGTTTTTTTCTGCGAATTTCCAACGGTTTCTGTACATTCCGACCGTGGATGTATTGTATACATCATCCGAGCTTCCGTCCATAGCGCAATAAGTTTTAATGGATTGCTTCTAATCATCTTTTCTACGCAGACAGTTTTTTCTTATTATTAGATAATGACGAGTCTAAGAAATTGAAGAGGAACAGGATTAACGTATGGTCACTTTTGCCGGTCATCTTTAGCGCAAATGCTGCAAGCTTTGATATACTTCTAATGCACTTCGATATGCTATAAGGTGTCATAGTTTTCCTACCGAGTAAACTTATTTACTTTAATGAAATCCTTACAAGCGCAACAAACCTCAAACAGATTGGTCGTAAATAAAACGGAGGACAAAGTTTAATAATAGCTTAGTAATAAATATATTTTTATTTTGTTTCCCTTTATATAGTTGTTACCTCCTTGCTTATGTTACTTATTATTACTTCTGGCATTATGGTAATATCCCAGAACTGTAAATAATTTAATTGCCACTCTATTTCAAGCACGTGTTAATTGAGTAGCTAATTATTTAACTACACAACAAAGTAGTAAAATCAAACACACTGAAAACTTTAATGACGGCACGTACGTACGTGATCATGCAAAAACGTCCGTTCAACACGAAATGATAACCATTGATTCATAACTCTAGTAGATAATTACCATAGATTTATATACCTATCGTCCATTCAAAACAAATTCGAGTTTCAAAATAATGCTCAATTTTTATAGTGGCAGTGTGTATGTGAGTTTGTATTACTCATGTAACTTTGAGATGGTTTTTACACAAACTACCTTTAAATTGAAAATACGGAGATTTTGAATTCAATGTTTATGTAATGTTTTAATTCGTGCCGCTTGCCTGCGAGGTTTTACGAAGTACCCAATTGGTGTCTTTTAAGAAGGTCTGTACATACATCCAAAGTCTCGCAGAGGCATGAATTGTATCGACCGATAGTGATGACCCCATGTATATTGATAAGTGATATAAAGGAATGATGATCCACCAGAATTAGGTTTTGATCAATAGATAAAGAAGGCCTAGTTACTAAATAAATTATTTCTGTTTTTTAACATTTATTTAAGCTTACCAAATTTGGGAGGTTAAATCTTACACGAGGACCTACGATCGTGGTACTGTGCAGGTTTTTATATTGTGCATACTCAGCACTACATTTTTATAGGAAGGTTCACTTACCACCCGGATAAGATCGTTCTCGTCTTATTCTGTAAAAATGAGATTCACTTTGCGGTCGGCAGTGTGACTGCGATAAAACCATAGATATAAAGATATCGTAAATAACGTTGTCCTATGGCTGTCATAGATGTAAAAGCACAGTATATCTATTAAAATACATTTACTTTTATAGTTCGCTTTAAATTGTTTTTTAAATGTTTATAATTTACTCTGTAGAAGTCCGTCTTCCATAAGTCAGTGGTACTCTGACACGGCGACCCCAGGGTCCGTGATAACTGCCTATCGGTCTGTGACCCGGGACAGTTGTACAATGCTGTAAATAATCGCTTATTGTCACAATTAACTAATTTGTACTATAGCGTAAGATCGTGTCGACAGCCGTAAGAATATCGTAAGATAGCGATGGTTGAGTAATATATTACTCTATGATTTTTGCCCTTATATTAACCTGTGAGCTTGTTTACGAAAGACAGACAGCTAAGGCTGTCAAGCAATTTATAAATATGGAATGAAATCGTTGGATCATCGTAGAACTGCAGCAGATCTAATGCTTCTGTATAAGATCATGCGGGGAAGTTGCATGTCTCCGAACTACTCGCAGACGTTAACATCGCGGTGCCCCGCAGCAGTAACGTAAGGCGAGCTAGGAAGAATGAAATTTTCAAACCAAATACCTTCCGCACAAATGTTGGTAGAAATTCCGTTCTCAATAGAATTTCTACCAAATGCAAAGAGTTTTTATCCCATAATCATGATGTTGACTTTTTCCACAATTCCATGAGGCAATTTTTTGCGCCGTTAATGTAAGAGATCTCGGTGGAATAAATTAGACAGTAAACCTATGTTTGCTATTATTGAAGATCCTTTATTTTTATTTTATGCTAATTATTTTGTTTGAACCTCTCTATATTTATGTATAAAAGTGTAAGTAGCCATTTGTAAATGTTGTGTATACTTTTTATCAATATGTTCATCTGTTTGATCTTTATTCATTGTATTTGAGTGTTTGTGTTGTGAACATGTTATTGGTGAACCTTTTATAAATAAATAACAATTTGTAAGTATGCCAATATGACGAAAGAAAATATTATGCCAGAAGGAGCACAAATTTGTAATAACTTATCTAGTTAAATTAAAAACTGTACATTTTGGACTCAAATATAGAAACCTATACTTGTATGTTTACTAAAGTTTTAAAACAATAAACTTAGTAAGGGCAAAAGGTAAATATGTGTATAAGGTAAAATAATTATATAAAATATGTTCCTCAGTGTTATGTTTTTTTTAATCAGAAAAATTTATTTAAAATATGCTGTCAGTCCACGAAGAATTTAACGAATATCTGATAGCGCTGACGGCCCAAATAAGCTATATAGCAACAATCAAAAATATATTGTACCCTGTGCACTTCTACCCAGCATTATCTGTCTGAATGTAGATACTGATATCTGTAATTACTGGGAATTAATCAACAATGATATGATAAGCATAATCTCATTAGTGATCGACTGAACTGTCGCTTATTAAAAGAAATGAAACGAGCAGACAAATTATTATATTTACAACCCCGACTGCAGGATATCGACTTCTTTTTGGCTTAGTTCCTATTCTTTATATTAGTGATTCCCAAAATGGTCCAGGTGGACACCATGGGGTCCACGGCACAACCGACGGGAGTGTATGCTGGTGGGAGAAAATTGAGGGAAAAAGTTGTAAGTATCCAGGAAAGAAAGTAAAGATAGGAAAAGAAAGCCAACCTGTTCTTTACTTTCTGCACCTATCAATGAGTGCAGATAATATTTAAAATTTCTGAAAGTGGTCTAGGAGAAAAAAAGTAAGGGAATCTCGGCTTTATATAATAAATAAAGTTTGAAACAATATTACAATATTTTATTAAAACATTTTCAACTCACATAAAGCTCGGGCAGAGAGGCAGAGATTACGGATTTCCCTTTTGCGCTAAACAATTAAGTAATTAATGCGTTTTTGTATAGAATGATTTTAATTAAATATGAGACGCAGTTCCGTAGTTTGTGAAGTCTGAAAGACGCTGCTGTAGAGAGGCTGGCATTATTGATGATGGCATTCACTTAAAAATTTCTCCTGAATACGAAACGGTGTGGCGATTCCTGGGTGTCATTTGTAAGCTTCGCATGCTTTATTTTTTATTAATTCCGTCAAGGCTATAATCATAATCTGATTCATGTATACAAAATTGTAATAAAATGATTTATAAATTTACTTAATGAGTTGGAAGTTAGGACCAACTCAATTATAGCGTCTGGGAATTCCTGACGACTGTTTTTCTCGCCACTACTATATGTACTGCTAAGCTTAATTAACTCGTTTTTTATGTCATTTCAACATGAACGTAAGTAATCTTTAGAGAGTTTATTGTACTTTTTATTTATAGATACATTAATAATAGCTCACATTTTTACAAGTCTGTGACATTTTTGTCACAACATATACAAGGTCTTGTCGCCTTATAATCCATTAAATAAATGGCATCTCGAGAACCGCTGGCATTCATCCAACCTAGTTCAAAACCTTACATTTGAATATAGAGTAAGTGTGCGAATTGCGCCTCGTCTCGTTTAAACTTGCAAAAGCCTTTGAATAATAAAAGTAAATGTGTTAATGTACGCTTACATGAACTAAAGCTGAAAAGCTGAAAGCTTTTCTACTTGTTTAAATTTATTTATTTAGTAAAAAAAAGCGTCTTGGAACTTAAACCTAAAGTCCTTTCTAAAGTAATTAGGTAGGTATATGTAATCGTAACATGTTTTATTAATATTTTTAGCGCGTTCCTTGATATTTTTCCATGTTAGTGTGTATGTGAGCGTGGTGATGAGCGTGGTGATGAACGTAGCGAATCACAGTGATATTTATTAAATACCTTAATAGATTTAATCAACTATTGAGGTCTAACTCTATTTTTTTCCAAAAAAAGGTAACACCGAGGTACACGAATGGTATTCGCGTGAAGTTCATTTAATGCAGAGAAGTTGTGAAGTTCTCTAGGCCAACATTAGCTAATTAATTAAATAAAAAAATTATGTTGATAAAATGCGTTGCCGCAAAACGTCGATGGTAAAAATCGAGTTGGCTAAATATAACTCGTATCAAAAAGGAAATGTAATCGATTTTTCAGCAAGCAAATTATTCAGTTGAAGCGTTAAGTAGAAGTAAGACAATTGAATGACGAACGACATCCGGCGCGGAGTTAACTGGATGATGGCCGGCAAAACAAGGCCCGCACACACGATGGCGCCGGCGTTTGCTCACAGACGAACAATGACTTATATCTTGCCTAAATTGTAGTAGAAGGTGAAAGGAAACTTCAATCCGCATTGACTCAGAACGAAATTTAATTTTTTATGTAGATGATTGTTCTTTAGCCTTTTTATTAGATTCTTCTATTCGCTTTTAATTCCTTTTAAGCATTAACTCCTTGGTTTTTTTGTAATTTACAAGATGCGTTTCGTCTGAGGAGTGAGGTGCCAGAGACCTAATTTTAGTCCTCTTATCTTTCCCACCCTTTTCTAATAAGGAAAGGATAAGGGAGGGAGGATATGATGGGGAAGGGGATAGACAGGAGAAGGTAATGTTCATTTTTCTGTCTATCCATTCCTTTGTCTATTAAAGGTAGGCAACGCATCTGCAACTCGCAAACGCTTGTTGCAAATGTTTATGGGTAAGTGGTCATTTAGGTGACCGCTTGCTCGTTTGCCACCTTCTTGTATAAAAAAATCTTTGCTCTAACTCACTACTAATTAAGCATTTCAGTAGCTTGGCCGTCGCTCTCATACTCGGGTAAACGAACGAAAAAAGGTAAACGAATGGATAGCGCAACATTAATTCAATGAGCATGAATAATGTGTTTTCTTAGGGCGTGAGTACTGAACTAAAGACTTTTTATTTGTATTTATTTATAAAGAATTTACTGATTTAAAGTGACGAGCAAAGTAAACACATAAGTATACGTAATTAAAGTTTATTCGTTCAGTAATAAGCGATAATAACAAAAAAATGAGTTATATATAAAAACAAAACTGAATTTATAAATCCTTAAGTCATAGCCGCGGTACGTCGCATTACAAATCCATTAAACCCAAACGGGGCTTTTAGACAAGCCCTGTTTGGATTTAATGGTCTGCCAATATAAATAAATTAATAATTACCAATCAGTCTACCAATATTTAAATTTTCGGGACCCAAGATTCAACGCCATTTAAAATGAAATTGGACCTAATTGCGAATGCCCCCTTTCGTACAATTTATATAGCATCTTTTGCGTATTTAACTTATAAAAAAATTTAATTGAGTTTTAACATGCACCACTTATATTACAATGGTATCGCAATATTTGTATTCCCCTTTGCATTCCAATCAAAAATTATCCTGGCGGTTATCGTTTTATTAATCGATATATGCATAAAACAATAAAAAAAAACTTTTATTTTTGGTTAAAATTGGAAATCTAGACTTGTAACTAAAAAAAGTATGCTAGAACTTTTAAATAGTAATTTATTTAATAACTTGCTGTCATGGCCGCGAACTTCCTTTTATAGGTAAAATATAAAAAGGAAATGCAGTTGGGGTGGGCAGAGATAAGTTATAGGCCCTTGAATAGCTTTCGTATTGTCTCTGACCTCACATGTTAAGTTCTGAATGTTCGTCGTTCGTTTGTAGTCGTTCATGTATTCGACAAACATTTTTAAAACTACTATATCTTAAGTTTTATATTATTTAATTAAATTGTTGTTAGTTAAGTATGTCTATCCAGTTACTACAGTAAGATAGACCATACATATATCAGTCATACGCAAGCTTACAAAATAAAATCAAACTAAATGTGAGCTAGAAAATGTATGCAACAGAATATATAATGTAAACAAAGAAGTCTTCATTCTATGTTGTTGAGCACAGTTCAGCACTTCTCTGACACTGTTGCAGTTTATAATGAAATATGTCTGTAGAAGCTAAGAACCTGCGCTATAAAGTATGCAACATTCAGCTGAATAGTTTATCTTAGATCTTTTGATGTACTACCGCCTCAGGCTCTGCTATTGATAAGTTGTCAGTATCTTCTGGGGTTTGTTGTAAATAAAAAAAAAAACACAAAGATCTTTGCATATGTATATTTTTATCGCTTTCTGTTACTCCTTACTTTTTAACACACTTACTGGTATGGGACGAATTATTTTAAACTTGATTTTCCCTCATTCAAAGCGATAAATTGAAACTTTGCATAGTTATCAAGGACTGATGACACTACATTTTTCATAACTTACTTTTAACCAGAGCCATCATCATTAAACGAATTAATATAGCAAAATAGGTAACTGCGACTTTGCGTGCTTTTTATATTTAAATTATTTATTATTTTGAGTTAATTTTAAAATTAGGTCGAAGTACCTTTTTCCATGGCGCTCTGACTTATTCTTTGAAAGTAATCAGAATAATATCGCCATTAAAAATATGTTTCATTGCAAATATATATTTTTAGGTTAACTTTAGATGACGTGACATGAATAAGAGTCGTCATTATGGAGTCCAATCATTTTCGGGAATTTCATCAGAAGCACAAAGATGATGCTAGTCATTAATCATTTTCAGCTCTCTGCAAATCCTCGTCGACCGAACCTCTATTATATTCGTTATGTATACCGTGATGAAAAAATATGCTATTTTTTAATGTATTAAATCTTGTTAAGGCAATTTTGTGTCAAAATATAATTCATGGAAGAAAATTGATGTGCACCATAAACAGTATCAACATCGGTTGATACTGTATATGTTTATATCGATAAATAAATTATGATGGTAATAATTATTGATAGGCTACTTTATTTTTCATTTGATAAAAATATGTAATTATATTTAATGGAAGAACCGGTTGGCACGAAGCGAAGCGGTAAGATGTCATGAATGATGAAATAATATGGCATGTAAGCTTCTATGTTACGTGCACCGAAGTAAAAGATGTAATTTTAGAATTATTGAAATAAGCAGCAATTTATGGTTGTTCGCTGTTGGCATTTGAACACGGACACTAAAACTATTTCTCTTCGTTTTGTTACATAAAGTGCTCCGTAAATATAATTTATTAATTTATTTTTGATTTATATCCTCACTGCCACGAAAAACTGATCCAAATCATCTGCCTTCTTCTCTCTCAAGGAATATTCTATATGATTTTCTTCGATACATGGTTAGGGGAAGTTCTTTCTTGGCAGTGGGAAATAAACAGAATTTACCTACGAATTTTTGTTACCTACGAATTTTTGTTACCTACGTAGCATTTTAATTTGGAAATTTTCATGAGTCTGGCGCACTCCTGTTGCCAAACATTGGGATTATTTATACAACCTGACGTAAACAGCCGTCACGGTTTTGGCGACCTGCCAGTATCGGACTGTCCCAGACACACATTAATTTCGCTGTCCATATGCACCTCACATGTATGGTACTTTTTCTTGATTCCTCAGATATTTGGCTTGTTACACCTCGAGTTAATTTGGACTCGGTCGTTTATAGCTGAAAGTTTTCAAAGTTTTGGATTCGCACTGCACACGATATGACATTTTACACTATTGTATATATGTTACCTATATACGTGCTTATGGTCGATATGAATCTAGCTTTTACACATTCAGATGACAATAATAAAACAAATAGTACATTATGTGAACATTTTTTAGCACATTGAGACCACTATGTATGTTTAATTTTAAACAATTATATAAAACCAATAACAAATGAGCCGAACTAGGAAGTATGATTTTAACCTAACGATTAATTAAAATAAGATTAGAGGAAATCGTCATAAAGTGTTATCTCCAATTGATAATTTGCCTAATTTTATCGCTTGAGTGAACCAATCTAACTGTCGTATATTTAAAGATATAAAATTTTTATGATACGATCATAAAAATACAAAAGTCTGTAGTTTACTAGGAATATAATCTTATTCAACTCAAAAAAATTGTTTACGGTGGTTTAGATACGCAAAGTCTTAGCTTGGTGCACTAAACGCCGAGATACGATGTTTTCTTATTCTTAGAATAATGTTATTAATATTAAAAATGACTAAAAACATTTTTTGATTAATTTCATTTTAATTATTGATAAAATAGTATCATGATAACATTTTAATTAATAATAAAAATGAGATAAACAATCTGTGGTCGTATGTAACGCATGTTGTTTCCTTGCGGAAATGTTTTTAGATTCGGTCGCGGCCTCTCGCTCGGCGTTAGCTGTTGGAGAGCTGGCCTCGGCCGCGAGGTTAGCGTCTCGGGTAGCTAGTCGGCTAGACGTCGCTTTTATGAATATTGTTCATATATTAATAGTACGATATAAACGCAAGTTTTATGGTTGAATAGTGACTCACCCCGACTTTTGCATGGAAAGCAAAGCGGTTACGCCAATGTTTCTTTTTCTGTCGTAACGTCATACCAGTGTAGTTTCTTCAACAATCGTAGTCAAATATCATTTAATTTAAACAAAAACCCCAATTAATTATGTAACATTAAACCATCCTCATATGTATTAGTATTTAAATTCGTTTAGTAGTTTTTGAGTTTATCGCGTTCAAATAGACAGACGCGACAGGGGAAGTCGTTCGCTGCCGGGAAAATATAAATATTTTTTCTAAAATATTTTTTTCAGTTTCATTATTCTTATCAATATTTATGTAATTGCTTTATACTAATCTACAATTACCTGTGTACATACAAACCATGTGTGTATATACAATTGATGATGACAAATGAACTGGTTTAGGTTGCGGGAGTGCACTGGATGAGGGCGGCAGAGAACCGAATTTTGTGGCGATCTATGGGTGAGTCTTACGTCCCAAAGTGGACGACCATAGGCCGAGATGATTGATGATGATGATTACGATGGTACAAACCAATTTACATAAACCTTTATACAGATAATTCAGACCAGTCGTTATATTGTAAGTCGTTGTTAAGTTATAACGGAACATACAGCAGACAGACAGATATTTTATGTTGTGTATCATTTGCACGATCAAATCGTAAATCGTGACATACAGACAGACAAAAGTTTTAATAATGATAGATTTACGCCAGTGAATCATAAAATAAATATATTTCCGAAAATTTAACAAAAGAATTTTACTTACCAGATTTATATATTAGTATAGATTTAAGATTCATGTCACTAGCAGCCTTATCTAAATATATTCGTGTTTATGAATACAAGAACTTTTGCGTTATCTATGTGGACTATTTGGATCCACCCCTTCGACGTCTCGCATCAAATGATTTCCCCCGGGAACGCCGGTAGAAAATATGGCTTTTTTTTTCGTATCTTTACACAAAAGTTCTAGGAACATCGTGTTTTTAAAGTTTACTTTATTTTAATGGCAAACGAAATAAAAATTGGCCTGTTTAATCAGGGTCTCTAAAATGGTAATAATAAAAAACAAGAAATAAAAACCCTAATAATAAAAAATAAGAAATCATTCATCATGCAATGAAACCGTCACATCTAAGAACGCCTTAACCGATCTTAATGAAAATTGGTATATAGCAACAACACGTGATTACACAAATGATAGGCCATATAAAGTTTCTTTCTGACTGTTTGTCTGTATATTCTGTTATAACTTAAAAACGCCTTGACCGACGTTTATGAAAATTTTCCGATAAAAATATCGGTAAGCCTAATGATAACGACAAAAAAAGGACGATTTATAAACATAATGTTTATTGTCTATTGTGTTATTTATTGTCTTTTTGTCTATTGTATTTGTATGTTCTTAATAGCGATCTTTTGATCGCGAGCGAAGCCGCTGGCAACACCTAGTTGTATAAAATGTTTCTTCAGCTAATGCAGTAATTATTATGCAGGTTCGATTACGATTGCCTTTTCCAGATTTGTATGTAATGTACATATGTAAACAGAAGAGCACAATTGCCATTTGTTCGCTCCAAATTCCCTATAGTCCCGGGTAACCTGTACGTTTCCGCTTAAATGCACTTGACTTTTAAATGCTAGAGCTCAGTATCAGTGAACATTTTATCTGCGTATTTATAAGGTCGTGTAATTTTGCGTCTAATTTTATATTATTAACTTTTTATAAAATTTCAATTATGGTAGTTTAAACAAAAATAAATCTGAATGCTTTTGTAAAACTTAAAACGACCCAATAGCTTCGTCAGAGGATGAATGACTTTATGGTTCAAAAATATATTGTTAACACCCGTTATTAAGCTCAGGTAAAAATTTCGTTATCATCATGTCAAATGAACTATAGTTATTTCGGTATTTTTTTAGTTTTAATTATGAGACATGAAATTGATACTTTTAAAATTTTACATAAAGATGGCGTCGTGTATCCGTTCCTGTGCGGTGTAAGCATGTCTTTAATTTGTAACAACCTTCTGACGAAAAACTTAATCTGATTTAATTAACAAAATTCACATTTACTCGATTCCTCTATAAATTGGCTGATTAAAGTTACATAATTTAAGGTCTTGAATATGCTCTCGCCGATTGAACGGATAGGTTAAAAAATAACACAGTTGATCAAATTAAAACATTGTCGGTATATCGACATATATGTCGCAGGATGACAGACAAGAATACTTGGCATGCTTCTATTAATACCGCGGTCGAACCACCCGGCCTTATTGTCAGCTAATCAACCAACATCTTGTATGCCGCGACGTTTTAACACTTTGTACATCCTCTTAGTAATAAAACGCATCCTTTGCTTCTAATGTATATTCCCAGCCGTTTTATCTTCATATAAATTGTTTCCTTTTATATAATTGATTTCTGTTTTTAGGCATAATGCATTTCATTTCTCCTAAAGATTTTGTGTAGGGTTTCGTAGCTTAATGTTCCGAACGGGCTTCTCAGAAACGTGACAGGTGTGATGGGGGTCGCAAAGGGACGTAAATCAGGCACGTTCTTTGGGTTTGTTTTGTAGAGTGGCGACTTTTTTATTATAAATCTATGGAAATTCTTAGTTTTAATAACATATGTCACTGTATCTGTTGTTTTATGGGATATTTGATCTAACATTTGTAAAATGTAGTATTACAAATTACAATTTTTGTACACACTCGGAAATGTGTTTTGTTTCAAACATTAAAATTTATAATAGTTAAGTCCATTAATTCGTAGAAATTGATAACGTTCGAATATTTGCATTGTAATTTCTTAAGCTCATTTCTCGTGAATTTTTTTCCTGCTTACATAGGTTTAAAGGTCATAAGAGTGCTATTATATACTTATTTACAAAAATATTCATTTCTCTATCCTTCAGTAATTATTTTATCGTACATTCTTACCCCAGTACCCAATTGGATAAAAATGAAACTCCATTATGTTAACAAACATTTTGAAATGAACAATTTGTTATTGTTTGTTGTTTCAGCATGAGGTCACGGCGGCGGTGTGGTGTCCGCATGGAAGGAAGGCGGACCGGTAAGACCGCGCTGCACAAGCAGGCGCAGCACCGCCGCACTCGGCGCGCCCCGCCGGCATGGACCGCGCGTGCCGCCCGTCGCCGCCGGAGCCCGCGCACCATCGGCCGCTCCAAGGAGGACCCGGCCAAACCCAGACAGAGGCCCCGCCAGCGGAGGCCTTAAGCGAATCGGAGACTTTGCGGCTCGCCCCGCGCGCACTCCCTTCTATACCGGAGAGCGAACCTTTACTTACATGCGCTAGTGCTGTCGGTGAGAACGTCCCGCGGAAACCCGTAGGCAGGCTTCACGTGCAATTCGACGCGCAGTCGCCGCTCGCCGATGGCTCCATCTCGGGCTCCAGCTCCACCTCAAGCTCCGACGATGAGGAGCTCTCTATCGCCGAGGCGCGCCCCCCGGACGGCGGCTGGGGTTGGGTAGTCGTCTTCGCCTCATTCATGGTCAACCTCATCGCCGACGGTATCACGTTCAGCTTCGGCGTGTTCTACCCGCACTTCTTGGAGTATTTCGGCGAGGGTAAAGGCAAAACGGCCTTGATCGCAGGAATATTCATGGCAATGCCCCTCCTGTCGGGCCCGATTGCCAGTTTTCTGACGGATAGATACGGATGCCGTCGAATGACGATTTTTGGGGCTATTTTAGCGTCTATAGGATTTGTTATATCGGCGTTTGTCGACAATGTGGAAACGCTGTTCCTCACTTTCGGCATTATGGCCGGCTTTGGACTGAGTTTATGCTACGTGGCTGCGGTCGTTATCGTCGCCTACTATTTTGAAAAAAAGCGTTCTTTGGCTACCGGGATATCGGTGTGCGGCAGCGGAATCGGAACATTCATTTTTGCGCCCCTGACGCACATTTTACTGGAAGAATATGGTTGGCGCGGGACGACGTTGATACTGGCCGGCTTATTCCTCAATATGGCCGTATGTGGTTTATTGTTCCGCGATTTGCCGTGGACCGCGACGATGAACGAGGAGAGAGCGAAGGAAAGGAAACGAAAGAGGGAAAGAAAACGAAACAAACGCCTGGCAGCGTCGGCCGACAGTTTTTCCGATAGCAAGAGCAGCGCTGCGGGCTCCATGAAAGTAGCTGAATCCGCAGATATAGAGACGGTGTCTTCTCCGATTGTGCCGCAGTTTAGTTCCCTAGTAGACCTCCCGACATTCATGACCGGCGGGGAAGGCGTATCCCTCGAAGTGTTTGAAATGATGTCTAACAAAGGCAGAGCGTACGCGATTATGGCACAGAATTACCCAGGGATGATGCTACCTTCGAGGAGTTTCAGTGACAGTGGGCGGCTGCACGAGCAGTCCCCGCCGAGAGCCTTGACGTCTCCGAGTGTCGCGACACCGAGTGCTCCCTCACCCTCGTCGGTACCACCACCTCCAGAAAACACCAACAATTCGGTCCCTCTGGGCGACAAAGCGGCCGTGGCACTCTGGCTTCGACGACAAGCGGGCGGCAGTACTAAAAAACCTCCGGCGTTCTTAAAAGACTTGAGAATTCATCGGCATTCCTTAACGTACAGAGGAGCCATGTTGAACATAAACCGATATCGGCTGCGAGCTTCTTCGTGCCCTAATATCTTCAGGAACTCCATGACCACCATTGCCAAGGAAAAGGTGAGTGTGTGTGTGTGTTTTAATAAAAATGGGAGTTGATTGACGAATTCGTAACAATTTTATTAACATTTTTTATGATAGATGGATGTAAAGAAGCCAGCCAGAAGCAGGGTAACGGATGTTTCGTTATCATCATCCGTAATTATCGTGAGAGTTACGGATCTCTTGGGTGCCTTTTTGTATAAAAGAGAATAAGAGGAAAGAATTGGACGGGGACGGGATCTCTGACATCTTATTCATCAGATGAAATGTCGAAGCTCGACTTTTCACACCTTTAATCTGTAAGGTTAAGATTTAAGATTCCTCATCGCCTGTAATGTGGGCCCTGGTTGTCATCTTATCTAATGCGGTACCATACAGTGGTGCCCATTAAAATGATGCAATAATAGTAGGAATAAGTAGTAGTAAAATAGAATGCTTAAATAAATGTGGTAAAAGAAAGAGAGATAAACAAATGTTCACAACATTGGCTTATCTGTCTTTCTTTTACCTCAGTTACGTAGGATAATTTTTTAAATTTTTTAAGGGTTCAAATTTATATGTGTTTGTGGTGGAATTGTGCAACATGCGGGATTGATTGCGAAGGCAATTGAAGTCATTGTTGGCGATCTTTAGAGGGTCAAGAGGCGAACTATATTGCCTTAAGTGATTGGTAATCAACCTATTCAGATGCACTGTATAGAGTCCTTGCGGTCCATTATTGAATACTACAGTAAGTTCATAGGAACAAGCAAAACAGACCTTTTTCATTCCCTTTGTTATTCTTTCACTGTTAGTAGCGCTCTGTTGGGCAAAAGACAAAGGCGAATTATGTATTATAACGGCTGTTCTGTTCGGATGTTTTGTTTTGTTCGTGTCGTAGGCATTGTATGGAAATCATTATGTTCACAGTATAATTGACGATGCGGTCGCCGTGCGTACAATGTGCGGTTTGCAGCTGATTGATGTTAGCGATGGTATTATTTCTGAAGCAAGTGCACTCTAATATTGAGTGTGTCTGTTCACCATCGACGAACAATCGTATGTAATCGATATACTCGATCGTATGTAATAACGTAATCGATATCTAAAATGTTTTACATGGATCATTTCCACTAAAATCCTTGTCCGTAAATAAAGAAACACATTTTAGGATTGCGATATACAGGAGGTGATAGTAGTCACAAAACCTCACTATGGAACTTATTATACAGCAAACACGAGCATTTGTCGTATCGTGAATATATTTTGATTGTAATTTTAGCCCTTTACCATTTGGATTTCCAGGTGCAATGGTACGCGGGTCTATGGGACTTCTGGGACCTGGTGGTGGACGTGCTGGACTTCTCTCACTTCAGGAACCCGGCGTTCCTCGTGTTCACTGCGTCCAACTTCCTGCTGTACATGTGGTACGACGTGCCCTACGTGTACATCGCCGACAGCGGCATCAGCCTCGGCTTCAACGAGTCTCAGGCCTCCATGCTCATCTCCATTATAGGCATCCTCAACATGTTCGGCGAGGTAGGTCCGACAAACAATATTAACGAGATAGTCACACATGCATCGTAGCGTAATATTCCGCTTCTTCCACGTCCAAAGTGAAGTAATTCGTTTTACGCAAGTGAAGTAGCGGCAAAGAGATTTCGGATTCGTAGAGCTTCATCTCTGTCGCACAAAGCACTAAAAATACAGGTAGCGTGCGACAAAGATAACGCTCTACGAAGGCGTAATGTTTTTTCAAAAATCGATGTGCAATATTTAGTGGTACTATAACACCGCTCTTTTCTTCAATATCCTTTAAGCATGCCACTGAAGTATTTTTTCCAATTCTATTCATAGCGCTTTCGTCCAAGCACCAACTTATGATCCCTTATTCCTTGTCTTAACGATAGCCACCAACACAATATTGTACGATGCCATCGTACCTTTGTGACAAATACTAACTGCGAGTGATACATATAATCAGTATAAAGTTGTATCAAACTCTCTTAACTGTCACTAGTCTTGTTACCAAGATGCATAAACAGTTATAGTTATACGTAGGATGTTTATATAATTTTAAGGACATTCAAAATGATCGAAACGCTCTTCATAATTGAAAAGAAAATGAAAAATTAAAGGTATCAAAATACATAAATATACAAAAACGTATTTTCGAAGGTCTCCTGTATTGTCATGTCAACGATAAGCAGGAGAATTTTTAAAACACGCAACACTTTATTTTTCACTTCTTACTATTTGTCGTCACCATTTCTCCCTCTTTTCTATTGTCATTCTCTTCCTGTTTGTCTATAGTTTTAAATTTTCAAAACATTTAAGTATGGCAGCAGTTTTATTTATATAAACGTTAGTCGTTACGGTTTTTATGATTACGGAATTTACTAATATTTCTTATGACCATTCTAGCTAAGCTTCATTAAGCCTATGCTAGGAAATGGTAGACAACTATTCGAATGTGATTTTCGAAACCACAGCCTTAGCACACTTTGTCGTACCCTTAACCATTAGGCTATTGGCGCATCAAGTTTAGCAACCAGTACTTTGCCTTAGTGACAGGAGGGTAATGTTTTTTACGGGTGTGTTAATGAAAAAAAAAAAATTTTTTTTTTAATTAACTAGTCAACTTTGCATTCCAGATAGTGCTGGGCTGGGTGGGCGACTGGGAGTGCGTGAATGCGAGCGCGGTGTACGCGGCGTG
>DWLR01002133.1:0-16191 GCA_018246295.1 Papilio alexanor hazarajatica | reverse complement strand
CATACATGTTCATGCACACAAATGTTTGTCTTGGGTGGGAATCGAACCCACGACCTGCGGCGCGACAGGCAAGTGTCATGCCACTGCGCCAACCGACCGGTCAGTCATCTGATGATCACTTGTCAAAAAATAAGCGTCTTTGCATACGCTCTTTTGCGTACTTTTGTGAGTAATTTAAAATGAATTTAATTTAAAAAAAAAACCATTTTTTTAGAAATGATATGAACATTTTTATCGAATTATATAATAATTTAATTAATGTTGACCTGAAAAGACCTTAACAAAATTCTTTCATTTAGAACCTCATTATGATTTACAAAGCCAAATCAAACAAAATCAAAATAAGCGGGTTGCTGCCGCTTCGCCGTAATTTAAGCACTCGATTGTCGTAGCACATGTAACTCATAGCATAGAGAGCTACGGAATAACACGTAGCCCATGTTCGTCATAGCACAGTTAATATATGTAGCAAGTAGTGCTACGAAATATAACGTAGAATGTAGCCGTCTAATTGGTATTGTGATTTCATGAGATCATCTCGCATGATATTACAAAGTGAACGACTTAATTTCTATGAAAATAGTTCATATAATTTATTAACATATGAAACAACAACAAATTGATGTTTTAAAATTGGATATATGAAAACATTTTTTGAGCCCGCACTAGGAATAACTTTGTATATGTAAACTGTTCAACGTCACTTTTGTAGATTTAAAAAAGTCTAATTATTATTAAAATTACCACACTTATTATGGATCCTTTTTTTTTAAATTGATAAAATCAAAGATAACATTAACAAGTAACTTCGTGTTTTTATTTTTATATACATTCGAAGCATTTCTTACATTTGAAATTAAAGAGAACAAAGTGCAATAAAGCATTTCAGTATATCGATCGTCGTATCCGATGGCAGCTTATGAAATTTTTGAAATCCTTTGACCGTACAGTTATTACAAACTACAGGAAAGTATGCGAATTTGATCTTTATTGCATCTTTTTCCTTCTTTTGAGATATTTTATCTTGTATGTAGTGTATGAGAAATAGTATGTACGCAGGTACATGAATAAATAATATGTAAATAGAAGGTAGATTGTTATAATATTGTTATATATAGTTATTGGCTATTTCGTTAATGAATAAATCATTCCACCCGCCACGTTTACAACAGTATATTACAATGATTTTTTTGCATTTTGGCACTATTAAATACAGGCAGCTATCATAACATAGATCCCTAAATTCATTTAATCAATCTGTTTCGGCAACAGCTTTAATTTTTATAGGATATTAATAAGAATTAATTGTCGTACAGATGAATATATAATAATATATTTTATTTTTGTGAAATATGTACTTACAAAAATGTAATTTGTCATACTTTTACAAAGCTTTTACAAAGACAGGTATACGAGGCGCGGGCGTCCAAAAATTCTTTAAAAACACAACATTTTTTTATTGGTTTCAACTATTGTAATGACATTTAAAATACGTTTTTGTGACCCTATAGGAATCTGTATAACCTGCGGCTATTGGTTTTGCGGCAACTACGTTAACTGTATATAGGTTTCTTTTGATTTTTATTTTTAGTTGGCTGTTACTCTCAATACTATAAGGGTGAAGAATAGAAATTCGTGTCTCATATGGTTGCTTCCTAAAGTCTGGATTAGTGAGGTTTTATTTACATTAAATGTTCCTTGTCTATACAGTGAATGGTGCCTAGCTTGAAGATCATTATATTACTGACACACGTTTGAATTCATTATATTGACGATTAAGAACAATATCTCTAAATTACAAATGTTCTAAGCTTCTAAATAGCAACAGCCACTTAATCGATTATCGGTGTATCAAACCTTCTCGCGTGTTCATCGGCAGGCGTTTTAGTAGCCCGTAATTATGATATAATGACCAAAGGATAGATAACGGCATTCGATGAAATACAATTTCGAACATTTTGACCAAGTCACTGTTCTGATAAAGAAACATTTGCAATTCATAGATAAATATATTAAATATATCGCATTATTTTCGGATTGTAAGGACATTGCTGATTGACTATCGTATCCGAATCGCTCATGAAATAAATTTATAAGAATTGATAGTCCGTATCCGGTAGTGGTAACAGAGCTTCTAGTAAATATTATTCTGCTTGTCCTTGGATTGCAAATTTGTTAGAAATTTGAAAATTATATCTTATATACAGTTAATTTTAATAATGACAAATATTTTGTTATTATCTTGGAAGTGCATGCATTAAATTTTTCTATACTATATGTACTCCGTGGAAACAGCTGTTTAATTTGTTGTTATAGATGTAATGTTATTAAAGAAATGGTGTACCCATTTCATCACTTCTCTTTATATAAACTAATGAACTTCTCTTTCGTTTCCAATCACTCTCGAACGCGGTTAAGACATGCCGACCTGTATCAACCCGTTGCTGATTGGTCATCAGTACGAGTATATGCATGTAAAATAGCTCGCTAACCATTTGACTGAATTTGATGATATAACTCAACTCGCCTTCTCTACGAAATTATAACAAATGACACACTTACTAGAATCTGTCAATTTTGGCTAAATCTAATAGAATCTATCTTTATTACAAGAACCTATTTAACTTATTGCCATTATTTGTAAATTAATTAATGAAAATTTCAATAACAGGACAAAACAAATGTCATTTATGATCGCATGACCGCAAAAACGCCGCCTACCGTGAGTTTTCGAAAGATTTATACTCCAAAAAAATTACTGATTTCTATATTTTCTTTTTAGATTTTCCTATTTATTATGACGTGCCACAGATTGAGGGCATACAAACCAAAAAAAGCAAGCTCTTTTTTGAGCAATTGCCACAATGACGAAAACCAATTCATATTCATTTACATCATATAAAAATAATTTTAAGAAAACTGAACGTTGACAGTTCGTAAAAAAAAATAAACATTTCACGAGGAATTAGTAAATGAATGCAACACTTAAAAACCCACTTTGTAGTCGTAACCTCCAGCCCTAAATCTCGCAAAATGTCGGTCGCAGGCTGAAATGAAAAGCGCTATGAATAACTGAGCGGAGCGAGCGGGTCGCGTGCTGACGCTGCCGAGCGAGACCTCAATAGCTCGCTGAGTGAATTTAACATGTTTCAATCGGAGTTTATAACACTGCTATTGATACATGCTCTTAATGCTTAGTTGTATTGTTTAATTTAATTTGAATTCTAAACACGAGCTTAAAATCTAAAGATTCGTATTCGTACATACAAAAGAAAATATTTTACTGTTCAAAATGATTTTATTACACCGACATTGGGGGCATATTAGAATAGCGTATTACTTCTTTTTCTTCATGGTGATGATCTAAGACCAAGTAATCAACATAAACGAAAGAATAAACACAGACAAAAGTAGGTTTTAATTAAGACATCGCTCGCAAAAGATTTGGTCAGTCTATACTAGATGTAAGTATTAAAAAGAGCTGGATAGCAACAGTAACATACATCAACAACTGTTACATAAATAAGCTGACTCGACTGCAGTGCCACGACTCCACAGATTCGTGGAAGCCAACTTCCCTTCTCATCCTTATTTTTCTTATTTACTCAATATCTCTTTTCACGCACACTCCATTCACGTCGCAGGTCGTGGGTTCGATTCCCACACAGGACAAACATTTATGTGCATGAAAATGTCTGTTTGTCTTGAGTCTGGATGTAATGACCATCGGAGGATGGGCAGTAGCGTCCTTTTCTTAGTACGGTGGAACACACAATACTGCGATCGCCAACCCGCCTGGGGATGGCGATTGCAGTAATTGTTCGTCGTCATTTAACAAAATCACGGTAAATATTATGTGGGATGTATTATTCCAGAATATTCGTAAAATATTTTACGACTCGCGTCGCATAAATAACGAAAAGCGTCAAACTTTATGTTCTGGCACTTAATTTGGGACATAAAATATAAGAAAAACAATTTTATGGTGTAAGCGTTTTATGTATTCTTATTACAGATGCTAACGACTAAATATATTCATGTATAAGGTCCAAGTTTATGTTGGTTATTTTCACCTTGATCATTATAAAAGTCATGGTTAAATATGACACCACCTCAGCCTACTATCGTCAACTGCTGGACATAGGCCTCCTCCGTTGATCGCATCATTGTGGGGAAATGTGCCATAATCGCCATGCTCGGCATGCGGGATGGCGATCGCAGTATGTTCCAGCATATTAAAAAAAGGAAATTGATGCTCGGCCTCCGGTGGTCTTCACATCCAGACTCAGACAAACAGACATATTCATGCACACAAATGTTTGTCCGAGGTAGGAATCGAACCCACGACCTTCGGCGTGAGCCATCCGGTCCGCCACGTATATTATTATACATAATATTATTACAAATAACAAATATTATTAAAAAAAATCTCATCCCAAGATTAGTCATGATTCCAGTAGTTTTATTAATTTGACAATCGAAGCAATTAAATTTATTCGCTTAAAAATGCAGGTTGTTACAATTTGTTGTTACATCTTCAAGTGGCGTAATCATATGCAAACGAGCATTTTGAGCTTTGAAATCAGAGATCACAAAGCGAACAATTCTAAACAAAATCTAAATCTACACAAGGTTTTTTAAATGAAATTTGAATACTGATATATTCCAATAGATTGTTACGATAGGGAGCGACATATTACATCAGAATATCCTATAGAAAAGAAAAACTTGCTTCGCATAAATAATCTCTCTCCCTCTCTCTCTCCCTAATTTTGGTTATGTATAATATGAGTTATAAGGAATCTTTGCATGTGGTAACCGCGAAGGTATAAATAGATGGATGTGCGAAATGATTCCCGGTAATTTCCTATACGGTCTCAAGGTCTAGTAGCACTCAGATCCTTTAATACTACTCACAAATGTAAACCGCTTTTGAGTATTTTATCATAAAGTCAATCATTTATAATATTTTATTTATTCTATAGAATATTTTTTATTCTATAGAACATACGTAACAAACATATTCTTCTTTATGAAGGGGAAATCTTCTTTAAGTATCAAACAAACCAAAGCATAAACACAAAGATATCTTGGTCCGTGACGTTCCAAGAAGTAATCACTACGGGCGTTAACCACAATACTCTGTGCCGACAAAGAGCACTGATGTTTCTGTTTTGTCACATCTGTGTGCTTTTTGCGTAGCAAACCAAGAGTTTTTAATCTTCGTAAATATGTTTTTTTTTATCAATCAAGACTTGAAATATCATGAAAACTAACATTTATTTTTTCTACGTTAAGGTTAAGCTTCGCTGGATAAATAATGTTAGTTGCAAACGCGATTCAAAAATAGATCTTTGCACTGTACGGTTTGCTCCATTAGTTACTAAATAATGAAGATGAAAAGATACAGAACAAACAAAATAATAAGCCGATAATAAATAAGCCAACAGCATACCTGAGTGTTTTTTTTTTTCAATAGTGCAGATGATTAAATACGTAAAATATTTTTTATTAAAAAGTAGCAGTTTGCAAGCGGTGACAAAAAATACGAAAATCAATTACCAAACCATTCATACTGTTGTAGATCAAAGTAAAACTTTATATTCTTAATAATCATTATCTAGAGAAAAAGGAAAATGAAAATAGATTTATCCAACAAAACAATTTAACAACTGCGACAAGCTGACCGCGTGCATTTGAATGTGAATGATGCGGATACAGAGCGCATGGCAACAACTCTTGAATTATCAACGACGTTTTTCAAAGAAGAAACCTCTACAAGGATCAATACACGAGACGTGACGAGGCAGGCAGCTTTTTGAGAGCTATCCTTTTTTTTAGTCAGCAGTGAATTAGGACCTAGAAAGGATTTTGTTCCTTATTCTCAACAGGCATCTAAGTTTACAAAATTTTAAAACGCTTACACGTCTGCCTTTTTACGTTTTTATTACACTCGAGTATGTCAGGGAAAGCTTGAAAGTAGCACCAGTGTTACATAATTTTTAAAGTAAAAATTAAGTATGTTATTGTATGAGGATAGAATAATGGTATGTAACAAGGAGAGTGAGAGTTTTAGATATAAATGTGGTGGGATATATTGGTAGGGGTAGGCCTAAGAAGATATGGATGGAATACGTAAAAAATTACCAAGCAAGAAAGCAGTAACTACTGACATGACGATTCATAAACTGGCGTGAACGATAGATAAGTTTTGTGCCAACCCATTTATACTTGGGAAAATGGTCAAGAGAATGAAAAAAAGCTTTAAGATACGTAGAAATATTCTCTAACAAAAATTGGATAAGATACATACAAATTGTAAACAATGATAATTGCTAAAAGCGAAAGTTCGTCTAACGACAAAAAGAAGCCTAATCTATGCGGAAACAATAAAGATTTCAATTATTATGAGTATTCCTACATTCTAAGGAAAACTTTGCAGGCTAATTTTAAGTTTTCAAAGTTAATATTACATCATAACCCCACCGCAGTATTGGACATGCAGGGATCTTTTGCAACTTGATACTTCGATAAAAAAAATTGTTTACTTAAAAATATATTTTAATCATGATATATTTTATACAGAAATTACTATCGTCGTTGCGGAAGAGGAAAAAAGACAAAAATGTAATTGTTAAAAATAAAATTACAAAAATGAGCGTCGTAACTAATCTTAGAAAAAAAACATCGATATCCTTCTCCAATAGTTATATTGTTTTGAACCCCAAAAAAATCTAGATTAAAAAAGAACTTAATAAACAAATAAACGCTTTCAGGGTGCTTAAGACTATTATACAATACTCCTTATTGTATAAATCTTTTAAAAATGTCAAATAAAAATGTCCATTAAAACCAACGCTCAATATGAAATTTAAACTTTGACTAAAAACATTTGAATTAATGAACTTTAAATAAACATTTGACAGTTTTTTCTTAAGTTTAAGAACTATTCTATTGTGTTATAAAACTGATATATATATTTTACTGTCTAAATCCTACAATTAAATTTATAGCCCATCAAATCATTGAATTAAAAGAGAAAAATTAAATTCAATATGGACTTTCACAAACACAGTAATAATAATAATAATTCCGATACACAATTTATCTCTACCAACATAACACCACGACTACTTGCGATAGTTTTATTGTTATTTTCTTTTTAACGGTGATGAATGTGGATGGAACAAGAGTGGCGACACAATACGAGCTGTAAAACATGACGCAAGTAAACCGAGTAGTCTCGGAAAATAGAACGCGGAACGCGAACAAGTACAGACTAGGGATGCGTCGATCTGATCGGATTTTTATGAAGATCGGATCGTGGGCATATGATCCGATCTGCGGATCGATTTGATTTTCGAAATAAATTCGATCGATTCGATGAAATCGCGGTCTAAATATTGTATTTTGCACAAAAAATAACATAAGTCTGTACAGACTCGTACTTGTACGACTATTGTAATTCTGTAATATTGTATTTTACACAAAAAGTAATGTATGTATGTTAGAAAAACAATACATAAGTAAAAAGTAAACTTTACATCTCATGTCAGTGTAATTTTTGTTGTTATGATGCAACAAAAATTACACTATAAACAATTTATTAATAATAGACATAAATAATTTATTTTCATTAGATTTTTAGGATCGATCTATTGAAATACCAGATCAAATACATGTGATCCGATACGCGTTACGATTGAGACGTTACGTTACGATTTTTTTGCATCAATTACGATCCACAGAATCGGATCCAACTTATAAAAAATACAACTCTAGTACAGCCCGTTACTTTTACTGTTTTAATAGTGTGGCAGTTTAGCTAGGTTAATTAATTGTGCAGTTCAGCGCACACATCGATTAACTCCACTTTTTGAGAAATCTTAAGTGTTAAAGCACTTGGCATAGTCATAACTTTTTTATTTATATTAACTTTCCGGAATAATAAAGATTAACACTATTAAAGGGCATTTTTTTTGGCCATTGAATAATAAGTAATTATTTCAGTAGCCATGTTGATTAACTCCATACTCTAATATAAATCGTTTCAATAATGCAATTCAATGCACTGGCGAGCGCCGAATTATAACGGATTTTTTTAGTGCCGTCTTACCAGACTTAAAGTAAAATAAATTAGTCAATCACAGTCTAATTGCCACAGGATCAAGTACTTATGAAGTCAAATTAATTATTATTAAGAATAAAGTGTAGTAACCCACATTATATGGAATAAATATTTTTTTGGTATTTTCAACATTATAATATGCCATAGAAATGTGCCATTATCGCAATGCTTGGCAGGCGAGTTGTCGATCGCAGTATGTTCCAAAGTAATAAGAAAAGGACACCCAGACATAAGACAGACATTTTCTTGCAGACAAATGTTTGTCCTGGGTGGGAATCGAATCTACGACCTGCGGCGTTAAATGCAAGCATCTTACCAACCGCGCCAACCGGTCCGTGCGTTCGTACGTCCGTTATTTATATCGGCAATTCTGTTATAATATATTAAATACAAATAATATAACAGAATTGTCAACATTCATTTTTATGGAAAATCTGTAATAAAAATATATACTTGAAAAATTTTTTGTAATAAAAAACTAAAAAATTGAAGATTGAATTTAACTTTTTTTTTTTTTCAGGTACCAAATCGATTAACTCCATTAGGCATATAAAAATTGCGACATTACTAACGATTATTTTTTGTCTATTCTTTGTTATTGATTTTATATACCATTAGATGAAAGCGATATTTTCTACAATATATATATTGAATTTAAATTATAAAGGAATTAAAAAAAAAACATTGTATATTATTTTATCGCATTTCTCAACTTTTTGTTTTATGGAGTTAATCAATGTGTGCACTTAATGGCTCAATTATTAATAGGAAAAGTGAGGTAAATTAACTACGGAATAAAATAAGGTCAAGGTCTGTAAATTTGATCTGTACCGGGTCGCCTAATGTTAAATGTTCATCAACATCCGCAACATTAGCTGATGTGTACTCTAATTTTAACCGTAATTGTCAGTACTGTAGTTGATCTCAAATATAATATTTAAGTCAATTTTATTTACTACCTGATGTTATTAAGCCTAAATTAGATATATATTATTTGAGAAAATATAATCATTAACAGTAACATTATATAAATAATTCAACCATTTAAGTAGTCTATATTTAAGGTATTGTCATTTCTAATTCGCTAATAGTAAATGATTGTAACAGTAATTTATAAACTACAGACAACAGTCGTGTGATAATCAAACACTAATTTTTTATTCATTATTTAAAAAAATGCGGCAAACTTTGTATTTATGAGTGGCATAACTTCTATTAAATGTAAACGCAAGTGAACTCAGTATTATTTTTATAATTCGTATATTAAGAAATGTATATACGAAGCCCAACGCAAAAGCTATCAAAAGAATTTAATGTGAAAAAAAATTAATAAACTCATAATTGAAAAATTCCGAACGTGTAAAAGAAAGCAAGGCAAATGAAAATCCGCTCAGAGATGTAATAACGAAAGATCAATCCCGAATTCGGAATCTCGAATTTATTTCATTTACATTCTCGATATGTGAAATGGAGAGTGGGGCGCCCTCTTCAGGTTGATCAATGTGCTCTGAAAGACGACTTCGACTGGAAAATTGGTCTATTAGGATAACAACAGTATCTCCCGCAATCGAAAAGTCTGTCAAATAGTGGGTCTGTTTAGATAATAGTATTTCTTAAGTAAATGTGGTAACAATTAATCTTCCAAGATACATTATGATCTCTGATACCAAAAGAAACACTATTATCTTCTGTCTGTATATTCTTGTTAATCATGACGCACAAAAATTTATTTAATTTTTTTTCTATCGGTATATCAAAGAGCTCTCCGATTGTACACCAATTAGTCGCCTAAGGATTTGATCGTTCAATTTCTCTTTTGCTTTTTTTGTTCAACCTGTCCCAAAGACTTCTTATTCATTAGACAAACTGCTCCGCTGTTTGCGGTCTCTGCCACTGTTTCCCGTCTGAGTGCAATTAGTTAGCATAATTTATCTACACAGTCACAGTTATGTCATAAAATTCAAAAGGAGTGTGCCGAGGTGACACAGATAAATGTTATAAGATTTTACATAAGCCATGAGCATGCCAGGTAGTAAGTCCTTAGACTTCTAAGGAAGAATGGTTAAAACTGACGTTAATGGTGATAAATTAACACTACACGCTAGTTGCTCCTAGTTTTTCTTTTTTTCTAATAAAATATTATTTGATTAAGCAAACAATATACTAAGAATATCTTTTACCCGTTTCAAATAAGATTAAGCATAAGCTAGGACATGGTTCACGATAACAGCCGAATGGCGGTATTGAACCCACGACCTCCTGCTACGCATTCCGTACCCATATCATGAGGTGGATAGTAGATTAGATTTTAACAATTGCAGATATGTACAGTAACACGAATAATATGATTGATATAAATGTGATAAAAAATAACAATATATAAAAATAAAAACGCTGCGTGCATATTTGCGTTAAATGCACTGTAAATTAACCGATAAATCAATATCCGCCAACTTTCTGTTTTCGTTATTGTACGTTCTCTCGACTGCTCCGTGTTTTTCTTGTTCCGGGTCTATGAATAAATAAAAGTTTAGGTTTATTTACATGTGTTCTATCCTTCACTGCATATCATAAAATAAAGTTCCCCGCCGCGTCTGTCAATCTGTCTGTTAGCGATTAACTCAAAAACAGCTAAACGAATTTTCATGAGGTTGTCACCAATAAACAGTGTGAGTGATTCAGGATGGTTCAGATGTATATTTGTTATGGTTTTATGTAAATTGGTTGAAATATGACGATAATTGTTCAAAATGTCGGAAAAAGTCAAGCCTCTTGGAAGCTTTCATCGAAAACGCTGCCTTATTCCTTTGATATATAATAAAACAATGAATGGTAAGATATTACTCTTTTATAGGTCTACAAAAAAGTCTGCGTTGGCGTATATCTATTTTATACAGATGAACCACAATAACTATGTTTTCTGAAAAATATTAATTAAAAATCTTACGTTATTTACGACGCTTTTTTTCCACTTTCAAGGCGAATCGCTAAAAGCTAGGAATCAATTCAAATCATAACAAAAATCTACTCTGAGTGCATGACTTCAGTACGCTCCCTATTTTTAGAGCCGGAATTGTTATAGGACTCACATAACCATGTCTTTCTTTTAGAAGCAGATTATCTAACCTGTCCCCCATCCCATATAAAAAAGGTACCCAAAGATCGTCGAAACGAAGTTAAAAAATATTATTCGATCAAAAGCAACACGGAAGAATCTCAAGTCTTCGAAGTCCATTACGAGATTGTAAAAAGATATACAGCACGAGTTTTATATTTTCCACGGTTCACCGAGCGCCCTCTCGAGGTGAACCGACGGAGAACCGAACTAATTATGTGGTCCTTTGACTCGACTAAAGCCGGATAAATTAACGTGCAAACTCATTTTATACTACGTTTCTAACGACCACAGAGATTTACATACATTCATCACTAATTTACGTATTAACAGCCATTAATGTTTTAAGAAAAAAAATATGAAAATTATTACAATATACAACGCGATACATGTACTTTTTTTTACTCGACTGACAGGAGTCTAATGTTTTTCGCAGTTATGTATGTATTTAAGTATGTTTGTGTGTATTTTCGTTCCATAGTGATCTCTTGTAGTCTAAACGGCTTGAGCAATTTTAAAGACTGGGTGCCATTCTATTCGTATTCTTACCCGGAATGACAAAGGAGTGATATAGCGAGTTGTGTTTATGAGTTTACTAACTCCGTTTGCGCAACGACCCAAAGCGTCTTGGCATTAGAGGTATTAAATTAACTAATTACGTTAATTTTTACAATTATCACTAAGACGAAATACATTTAGGAGTAATTTTCGTGAATTATAAGACAGGTGTATACAAAAATAATTTTGTTGTATAGTTGATTGAGGCGGTATTAATTATAACGCAATTAATATATCTTATAACATCTTATGGGAGATGGCGGTCAAGAATCGAGCAGTGCTTATCGTCAAACGTGATCGACCTATACGGTCTATTACTTCGGTATAACTTTCTTCACAATTTACCGACAGCTTATAAAATGCCTACTCCATTTATATAATTGACGATGTTTCTAATCGGTCGGTGACATAACCACTATCCATCAATATCCAAAACAACCTTTATAAACACATATTTCTGCGGCATTTTTCTTTATTTGGTTAAATTAATTAATCTGAGAGCCAAATCGTTTGTGATTTCAGAACTCGGCGTATGTTATTGACAATGACGTATAGACTAACCTCAATGTCAAATGTAACGCAGCCGTCTTATACCGTTCAGATATTCGTAACACATTTTGCACCTATCCCCTTCTCATTCTCTTTTTGAACTCCCCTTCCACTTTCCTACAAAAAAAGAAAATTTCCTATTAAAAGAAATATAAAATGATTGTTACGAATGTTTATACATATGCTTACAATGTTTATATGTGTATATATACCATATACATATATATATACATTTCGAATTCATACACGAAAACATTTTTAATTTTTAACTTAAAATGTAAAAAACATAAATAAGACTTTCTCTGTATCTGTCGGTCACGTAAAACAACTTGCTATGCAATAGCTAAAGGAGTCAATATTGTCGTAAGGATATCGATAAACCTCCAAAGCTCGCAAAGGATTTATCGAGTCCCATGCAGCGCCGTAAGAAGCTTACTTAGGCTTTAGCTGCGTACAGCAGGACGTTATTAAGTTTCGTAAAAATATTTCACGGAAGCTCATGATAATGTTATTTAACAGGCATTTTTGTTTATGTATTAGGTAATGAAAATATTATAAATACAATTAAAAGATTGTTGTTTATTTGTTACGCGTTAACGACTCAACCGAATATCACGAAATTTTACACACGGACATTTTGGGGTACAGAAAAAAGAGGGTATGCTTTACCCAAACTTCGCAAAGGATGGAAAATAATACTACCAATGATGACAATAACAAAAACCATTAAGTTTTATGATTTACAGTGTTTGTTTTTTAGAGATTTGATCCTTATGATTTTTTAATTAAACCCGTTGGTGCCGGTGCCATCATGGTCAACATTTTTTTTCCCTGCGTCCTGTTGTTTATCTACACTTTATTCTATGTCCTCATATTCATATTTTATTCCGTTCTATGGATCTGTCTGCAACTTCCTTATAAAATTTTAGAAATATGTCTTCTAGTTTCCTTATAACTTATTAACTTCCATGCATTTCCTTGGCATTTTTTCGATGTTATCCAGTTAAGTTCTCAGGAAGTGTAATCTGTGAATGCAGTTTTGTTCCTTTCTTTGGAATTCTTACTCAAAGAAATGTTTCCTTTGAGTAAATTTATCCATCTGCTGGAGGTGAGGTCAAAAAATTCCATCCTTTGTAATATGTCTAATTGAAATTAAATCACATAGATTTTTTCTATGATTGTATTTCGTTTCTCTTCCCATAAATGTACATTGTATTTAAAACTTTAGCAGTCAAACATCCATATACACACATACATTTCAATAAGTGTAATGCGGCCTTTACCCGTACGCGACACGCTCCACACTCCGCTGAGCCTGACAAATGAATGGAGCCGAGTCTTGGCGTGACAGACGTTTCTTGCTTTAAAAGAAAGTTACATATTTTTCCAAAAAAAAGCAGTCACCTGATTTATACCAGGTAAAGTCAGAAGCAGTTATTTTTTTTTTACAGAAGAAGGTGGCAAACGAGCAGACAGCTGATGTTAATTGACTGCCACCCATGGGCACCTATAATACAATAAGGTAATGAGGTGCGCTTCCCGTACAGACCTCTACTAATATAAATATCCAGGACTTGCTGCTCCTAGGAAATGACAGCTCTTTTTTCTGTGCCGATTTGAAGTACCCCTGTTGAGTGTACCGAGAATTAATGTTGATATAATTTGCAAATGGCCGTTGTACTGATGTAAGCTTCTCCCATGTATTTATAAGTTTTCTAAATACAGAAATGTATACATTTGCGCCAAACAGCTGTTTCTTAGTATTAATTTTATAAGACTTAAAACCTGAAAAACGCAATGATTCGCCAATGGTTATAAGATTATAAAATTATTAAAAAAAGAAATATAAAAATGTATAAAAATGTAATAATACAAATACATACTTATATACTATGATTTTGTTCTCACTTAACATATGTCATTTCAAATGGAATCGAAATAGCCAATTTACCAAATGTTGAAAATTGCTATCTAAAACGAAATAAAATTTAAAAAAAAATAGGTTCCAACCTAACTCTGCTTTCTAATAAATAAACAATCCTAAACGTACAATGTCATTTTGCTATAAATCACTGCTTTGCGTTCAATCGTTTTACAGATATCGATGTTACATTAGTCGTTACATTTTTATTATATCTCTCTTTTTATTAGATCTCCTGTCTGATCGAATTCCATAATATTTAAACATTAATACATTACCATAATGGTAGGCCAAAAGTGGAATTTGGTGGATTTTTTATCTATACATTTGCACGCTCTATAAATTAATCATATCTTGTTTATAAGTAAGTCTTTAAAAAAAATATGAATCTCTGTCCCCGTATATTCAATAAGTAAAAGTGAAAAAAACTATCAATATGAATTATTAATGTATTTCAAATATAAATAAAATTCTTTTCGCAACTTCATCGTACAACTTGTACCTTATTCTGCAAAAAACATTTGTAAACAAATCAGAACTTCCATTCACATTCTTCTGACTAGAGATTGGCAGGGTACGAGATTCTACGAACAATTCGATAAATGAAGTATAAGAATGAATTACCTTTTATATTTCTGTTTTAACGTTGCTGTCGATACTTTTGTATTTTTTTTTATTAAATTGACTATTTATTCACTTCTTACAATAGTATAAATATGCGTCCAAATGGAACTAATCGTATTCTGCTAATCTAAATCTAAAACTAATCTAAACGAACGTCAAGACAATTCAATGGAATTCCCTCATATGTATTTATTTGACACTTGGCCTGATAATTTTTTGATAAAATTAAATGAATTAGCTAAGTAAATTAAATACCATAATTATTTGAAATACATTTCATTAAAAAAAGTATTAGAGCAAGGATCTACTATCTGTATACTTTTTTTTGTGAACAGTGAAATGAGTGGGTCATATGGGATTAAAGTTGCTAGAACTTTTGACTGTAATAACTCCGAGACCGAAGTCACCTTCAACCACTGCAGTGACCATTACAGAAATAAAGCAGAGAACGTTTATATTTTGGTTTACTACAGGACCATAATGTTACTTTGTAATTGTAGCCGGAAAGTAAGCCCAAGAACAAAGCGTAATCGTAAACAAGGGAACAAAACCCGAAACTGCGGCAACCCGTTTTTAGTACTCGTAATTCTGAACATTAAGCGAGAATTATACAAGTTGTTAGCGTGTATATTTTTAACACATTATTTTAGAACAAAGGCGCAAACAAGCAACGGCTCACCCGTTGTCCTGGATGAGCGACGGAATGCGAAGCGACTCGACGCGATATTATGCGACACAATGCGACCTAACACACAACTGATTATAGCGGAAACATAGGTTACAAATACATATAATGACTTAAAATTGCATTGCTGCATTTGTTATTCATCTAAGATAACGACTTTGTTATGTGAGCACCATCACCACATTTAGAGGAACCACAAACGAGTAATTCGTTTTACTTTTTCGACTGTTCGTGTCAATTTGTAATCGTTTAAAAAAAAACGTTCATTATAGTGGAACGACAGAACATAAATTGTGTTAAACACGACGTTAAAAAGCATATTCTGGAAATAATATTAGGTTCTTACATATGAAATTGGCGTTTTGTACAGGAGGAATATAAAGTCAACTTTTTTTTTTGTTAAATCTATTTAAAAGTGGTAGAGTCCGCAGTAGCGTCTGCTGCTGCACGAATGGCCCGCTCGACCGGTTAAATACCACTACCTCACAGAAAACAGGCGTGAAGTGGAAGTAATTCCGCGCTTTGTCTGATGAGTGAGGTGCCGGAGGCCGATCCCCACCCCCTCCCCTTTATAGCAGCATGTCAGTGGGATTTAAAGAGAGTTTACCCCA